>JARACY010000176.1:0-125862 GCA_029255725.1 Scrobipalpa atriplicella
TGATACCATCAGACAGGCAGCTTCTTCAACAAGATCTTTAACGGATAAACTTTTTACATTTGCAGGGCTTATTTGTGATGTGTGTACTCTTTCAGAAATATCCTTGTTCTGTGATATTATAAACCGTAGATAATATTTATTTTAGTATAGTTCCGATTTTTCTGTGATATTGAATAAACTTCTTGAATTGTTATTTTTATTTCTTGACTTCAGCCATTCCACCAGTTTTAAAGCAAGAAAGGGACCCCTAAGTTATACAGGGTGTTAATTTGATTGCGTGCCATAGCTTAGGGGTGTTTCATTTCAGTAAGTTAAATGAGGCCATAAAAAATATAAAAAAAAAAACCAAAAAATAAAAAACAAGTCTTTATTTGTTATTATTCCAAGAGCTGCGTCTGGCTCTCGCGCTATAACTGAGCCCACGCGAATCGCTATCACTGGTATTGGTTATAGCGCGAGAGCTAGACGCAGCTCTGGGAATCATAATAAATACCTAAAGGCTTTCGTTTTTTTTTTTTAATTTTTTGAGTTGGATTTTTTACAGGCCCCTTTTACGTTACTGAAACACCCTCTAAGCTATGACACGCAATTAAATTAACACCCTATAAAGGTGTTCACACACACAAGTTATTTAAGATAATGTAGGCTTGTGCAACATTAAAACAAGTATATAATATGGCAGACCATACATACTTTATTGCTACTATCTTGGTAATCAATTTATGTTAAGTATAATTCCATTATTACTAAATAAGTCAACACTTTAACTTAAATAATTAACTCCACCTTTAAAAAAATATTTACAGTTGAACAAAATTATTCTTCTTTCACTCACAAGCACACATATTTGCAGAGAACTAAAATCTTCTATTTAAATAAGTATCAGAAGAACTTAAACTGCAATTGTACTTATCAAACTGTACATACAGCTTTGGCAATGGGAGTTTTTTGCACGATACTTGAGTTCCTACAGAGGGCGCTGAAACTGGCTAAAAAAATGTTTCTTTGCATGGAAAAGTCTATTGACTATTTATATAGTTTCTAATCTTGTCAAATTCATCTTTTTACATACCGGAAAGCTGTATTTTACTTATCTGTAGTAAATTTTTCAATAAAGCAGCCACTAAGAATAGCCTTCTGAACTATAAATTTTACACTAAAACTTATTTGTCAGATTGCGTGAAACGACAACGTCAAGACAACGTTATACAACCTGTTAAAATGTAAGCCGCATACAACGCCATCTATTGCGGAACTGAAAATTTTCTCCGGAACGAGCAAATTAAAATCTCCCATTCTACATTATTTCTTGTTCTGATACTGATTTGCTATCTTCCTTCATTATAGCTCTTTCTAGCTATTAAAAGTAAATGGAAACTAAACCATCATTAATGTCCAAGATTTTAGTTCCCTGCTCAAGCTAAATGCAAGCAAATTTTAATAAATACAGTTCACATTTTTTTTCCACTTCACAATATTGCATGAAGTCACAAACAAAGTAGCCAAAGAAGACTGTGCTTGTATGAACAATCTTGCTTTTAAATGTTATGTTATGGTCAGCCTCTCTAAAATTCTATGATAAAATGCAATTCCTTTTCTGCTTTGTTTATTTGTCCACAAATATCCAAAGCACAGTCTTCTCCTGCTAGTTAACCTATGCATAGTCCATCAACATCAATCTGATACCACTTTTTGTCCGTGTTAGCAATAATGCTAGTGTCCATACACTTTGTTGCTTTACTTTGGGACAGTCTTTCAGTCGGTTTTTAACCGCTTTGCAGGGGTGGTTGTGCCACTGCTCTGTGAATTGGAGTCTTCAGAGAAGTTCAGGTGGGTTGAGGAGAACTCTGTTGGGCCTTGGGAATCACTAACTGTTGAGAAGCCTGAAAATACATGGAAATATAAATTAATTTTAGGTTATTTTTATTAGTAAAAAGTCGTAAAGTCGTAAAGCAGAAATTAGTGTAATTCTCACATGGTTTGAATAAATAAATAAGTCATAGGAATTTAGCCTAACATCTTGGGGGTAATAAAAATGGCTGCCAAACTATGCCAAAAAGTTACCAAAAATCACAACTTTATGAAAAGTTTTACGCTACTTACATGTGTTGGAGTCTTCAGCAATGCCAAAGTTGGAGTTGGAGTTGGAAGAGTCGTTGGTTTTCTTTGGCGTGAGAGTGTTCTCTTTATTTTCGCGTTTAGCCGCATGTTTCTTCTTCTGTTCATTTGTCGATATCGGCACCCATTTGTAAATTTTCATGGTCGTCTCCCCAATTGTCACCCATTTTTTCTCCCTACAAGCCAATATATAAGTTATAACATGGAACTTTTATCACAAGAATACGAGATAAAATTATTCTCACCAATGGCGAACTTTTTCAACAGCTTGCATGACCCTTTTGATATCATCTTTCACACGATTTCTCGTTTCTGCACGCACAGAACGGGACATTGTAAGTGTTTTTATTTAACTGCAGTTACATACAATTTTTTCAGGATATTTTTAAGCTTGTACAGCTTCAAAACACAGAACTTTGCACTACAACTCACAAAACAGCGACTTTTCTATTCATTTCATCCGCCATTTGTTGACAGCCAGGGGTACGTTCACGGGCGCACGGTTAGCGCAAGGTTAGGGGAACTTTTCACTTTGACAGTTGATAAAGCCCCGTTTTGAAGCGCCTGTCAGGGGAAATTTCATCCTGACAGGTGCAAGTGCGTGCATGAACGGGGGTTTACGCGAGCTGTCAGATTAAAAGTCGCTCTAACGGTTTCCCCAAGGTGCGCCCGTGAACGCACTCCAGCGTTGATGAGAGAAAGAGAAGTAAGATGATATCAAAAAGGGTCATGCAAGCTGTTGAAAAAGTTCGCCATTGGTGAGAATAATTTTATCTCGTATTCTTGTGATAAAAGTTCCATGTTATAACTTATATATTGGCTTGTAGGGAGAAAAAATGGGTGACAATTGGGGAGACGACCATGAAAATTTACAAATGGGTGCCGATATCGACAAATGAACAGAAGAAGAAACATGCGGCTAAACGCGAAAATAAAGAGAACACTCTCACGCCAAAGAAAACCAACGACTCTTCCAACTCCAACTCCAACTTTGGCATTGCTGAAGACTCCAACACATGTAAGTAGCGTAAAACTTTTCATAAAGTTGTGATTTTTGGTAACTTTTTGGCATAGTTTGGCAGCCATTTTTATTACCCCCAAGATGTTAGGCTAAATTCCTATGACTTATTTATTTATTCAAACCATGTGAGAATTACACTAATTTCTGCTTTACGACTTTACGACTTTTTACTAATAAAAATAACCTAAAATTAATTTATATTTCCATGTATTTTCAGGCTTCTCAACAGTTAGTGATTCCCAAGGCCCAACAGAGTTCTCCTCAACCCACCTGAACTTCTCTGAAGACTCCAATTCACAGAGCAGTGGCACAACCACCCCTGCAAAGCGGTTAAAAACCGACTGAAAGACTGTCCCAAAGTAAAGCAACAAAGTGTATGGACACTAGCATTATTGCTAACACGGACAAAAAGTGGTATCAGATTGATGTTGATGGACTATGCATAGGTTAACTAGCAGGAGAAGACTGTGCTTTGGATATTTGTGGACAAATAAACAAAGCAGAAAAGGAATTGCATTTTATCATAGAATTTTAGAGAGGCTGACCATAACATAACATTTAAAAGCAAGATTGTTCATACAAGCACAGTCTTCTTTGGCTACTTTGTTTGTGACTTCATGCAATATTGTGAAGTGGAAAAAAAATGTGAACTGTATTTATTAAAATTTGCTTGCATTTAGCTTGAGCAGGGAACTAAAATCTTGGACATTAATGATGGTTTAGTTTCCATTTACTTTTAATAGCTAGAAAGAGCTATAATGAAGGAAGATAGCAAATCAGTATCAGAACAAGAAATAATGTAGAATGGGAGATTTTAATTTGCTCGTTCCGGAGAAAATTTTCAGTTCCGCAATAGATGGCGTTGTATGCGGCTTACATTTTAACAGGTTGTATAACGTTGTCTTGACGTTGTCGTTTCACGCAATCTGACAAATAAGTTTTAGTGTAAAATTTATAGTTCAGAAGGCTATTCTTAGTGGCTGCTTTATTGAAAAATTTACTACAGATAAGTAAAATACAGCTTTCCGGTATGTAAAAAGATGAATTTGACAAGATTAGAAACTATATAAATAGTCAATAGACTTTTCCATGCAAAGAAACATTTTTTTAGCCAGTTTCAGCGCCCTCTGTAGGAACTCAAGTATCGTGCAAAAAACTCCCATTGCCAAAGCTGTATGTACAGTTTGATAAGTACAATTGCAGTTTAAGTTCTTCTGATACTTATTTAAATAGAAGATTTTAGTTCTCTGCAAATATGTGTGCTTGTGAGTGAAAGAAGAATAATTTTGTTCAACTGTAAATATTTTTTTAAAGGTGGAGTTAATTATTTAAGTTAAAGTGTTGACTTATTTAGTAATAATGGAATTATACTTAACATAAATTGATTACCAAGATAGTAGCAATAAAGTATGTATGGTCTGCCATATTATATACTTGTTTTAATGTTGCACAAGCCTACATTATCTTAAATAACTTGTGTGTGTGAACACCTTATAGGGTGTTAATTTAATTGCGTGTCATAGCTTAGAGGGTGTTTCAGTAACGTAAAAGGGGCCTGTAAAAAATCCAACTCAAAAAATTAAAAAAAAAAAACGAAAGCCTTTAGGTATTTATTATGATTCCCAGAGCTGCGTCTAGCTCTCGCGCTATAACCAATACCAGTGATAGCGATTCGCGTGGGCTCAGTTATAGCGCGAGAGCCAGACGCAGCTCTTGGAATAATAACAAATAAAGACTTGTTTTTTATTTTTTGGTTTTTTTTTTATATTTTTTATGGCCTCATTTAACTTACTGAAATGAAACACCCCTAAGCTATGGCACGCAATCAAATTAACACCCTGTATAACTTAGGGGTCCCTTTCTTGCTTTAAAACTGGTGGAATGGCTGAAGTCAAGAAATAAAAATAACAATTCAAGAAGTTTATTCAATATCACAGAAAAATCGGAACTATACTAAAATAAATATTATCTACGGTTTATAATATCACAGAACAAGGATATTTCTGAAAGAGTACACACATCACAAATAAGCCCTGCAAATGTAAAAAGTTTATCCGTTAAAGATCTTGTTGAAGAAGCTGCCCTGATCAGAATCCTCGGAATCGCTTTCTTGCTGAGACTCTGATACCACAGAGGCATGCCCCACCGACTGCTGTTCAGACATTGTGTCGGAGTCGGGGATGCCCAGGATGTTTGTTATCAGCTCACCGAACTTTATTCTCTGGAAATTAAAATACAGGCCGTAAAAAAAAGTACTGCGTTCCTTTAAACCACATTTTCTACTAATAATACCAAACAGTTTCCCAAAGCACAAATATTTGAACTCTACAAAAAAATTTGCCTTCTCAATACAAAGATGCTCTCATCTGCAATTTTGTATGGACAAGACAAAATTTTATTATTATTAAATTTTTTGTGCTTTGGGAAAGTTGTTTGTTTTCTAAAACATTTAATATAGAAACCAAAAATTGTTATCATTAGTAGAATATGCGGTTTAAAGGAACGCAGTACTTTTTTACGGGTATATTTATTTTTTAAATATTATCATGGAGATAGACCAATGGTAATTGAAGGAGCTTACACAGGCACTATGCTATGGCACATCACGGTGGAACACAACAAGCTGTTTGACGCAGAATTCCAGTCCGATAGAAAGAAGAATCATCAACAGAATCCAGAATATCATCACCTTGCTATGAAGGCTATATTAGCAAAAAAATTAAAAATCAAGGAAGAATCAGGAAAAATGAGGAGTGCGCAAAATCAACAGAAAGAGGTAGGTAAGTTAGGTTAGGTGTAGCATGTTTTTTTTTTTAATACGCGTCATGTATGTCCGACAAGCTTTTGGTACATCCGCTGAAAAACTCTTTCACTCACGTAAGAAAGAAAGAGACAACTGCTGACAAAAGTGTGTCTTCTGCTTCTTGCAATAGCGTAGAATAGCGTAATATTCGCCCTACAAGTTAACAGAGATTGTTCTTTATACACAGATTGGTTCTCACCGGGGGCAGGAATGAGAAGTCTTCTACATCGGAGGCTGCGCGGTCTTCAAAGCTCTGCCCCAAGAGGATGGACAGAAGATACCACGCCAGCTCACGGGTGTAGCACTCGCCTATAAGGTAAGATAACTTTACGCATATTAAAAATCTTCCATGCTGGACTGGGAGTGATAGAAAAACACAGAATGTGCCAGCTGCACTGCATCTCCTCCCGAGCATGCTGTAAAAACCAGCTAAGGGACATGAGGGTTTCAGTATTGTAATTTAGGCGATGGGCTGACAACCTGTCACTATAGCAATATACAGATCCATCTGGAATAACCCTCAAAACTTGTCAGACGTGGCGGAACGACCTTTGTGTTAGGTCGTTTACGCTCTGCCTACCCCATTAGGGATAAAGGCGTGATTATATGTATGTATATTAAAATGGATATACAACAGTGGTAGAAAAACGCAAAGCTAATTGCAGATGACGCCACTGTTGAGTGTTCCAAAAGAGACCAATGAGAAGACACAAAACTGACATTGATATTGATATTGACAGATTACTGACCAAACACAGGAAAAAAGAACACTCAACAGTGGCGCCATTTAGTTCTCAGTTTTTAACCCCATTCGTAGTTGCAAATATAAGTCTATACCTGTCATTTTCTATCTTTGTTTGTTTGCTACATTATTTTCAAACCTGCCTTGTCTTTTTCCACATGCCCGACGATAGACTGGTAAATAATGCCTTTGACGTTAAATCCCCAGTTTTTGTGCATAAAGTTAAATAAATAAAATAAAGTAATTTGAGTTAAGATTTAATCAAGTCGTGTACTTAACGGATCGACGAAAGGGAAGTAAAGGACGAGTGGTAAGTGAGAGAAGGGAGGGGCGAGAGAGAAGTGAGAGAAAGGAGGTAAGAGAGGGAAGGAACTGAGGGGCTCTATATGTTATCTTAATGTGGCGTTGTTTTTCCGGGCAGCATGATATCTGCCGTGTCCGCTAGTATTATCTATTTTATGTAGGTAGTAGTACTTACCATAACCGCACAGCATGTCAATGAAATCCTCCCTCCGCATGAAATCCCCGTCTTTCCTGTTGTTCTCTGCGAAGATCTTAAACGCGTTCCTAATCTTCTTGGTAGTGTCCAGGGCCAGAGGTCTATGGTTGATGTACAGCTTCACGAATTCTTCAAAGTCTATTTCCGCCCGAGGTTTCCGATTGTATATCTCGTACTTCGCCTCGATAAGCATGTTTTCCACCTTCAAAACACGAGGATGGTTTTCACCATTTGGTATTTCAGAACCATTAGCATTATTTGTATGATGATTAGATGAGGCAAGATGAGGTGAGTTCGCTCCATCGTCGACTCTGTCTGTCATCCCTGACCTAGACTAGAGTAAAGGGAAAACCCATTCTCAATAAAGCGAAATTGATTAGAGAAGTCGAAAAGTTACTTTAAAATTAGCTGTGCTATTAGGCGGTTTAAAAACTCTTGACACCAGGGTTTATCGGGTCGATCGACTTGATACCCATACGACAGAAGAAGAAGACTGTAAAATTGAGTTCCATCATTTTGCGTAGGAATGCCAGTGCCTTCTAGTCTTGGTTTCTGGCGACGTGGCGACTTTATCTGAGTCAGTCTTTTGTAGACAAGAGTTGAGTGCCGTTTCTGGGATGGCACAGCCTGCACTAGTTTCAACCTACTTATTCTATGTAGTTTACCTCATATTCTGTAGGAAAAAATCCGAGAGCTCTCATCAAATCCGGCAGCGAATCTATAGGAATGTAGTCCTTGACGCGCCGCATCGCTGGTGAGAAGGTTCCTTGGCACAGGATCTGGATGTAATAGAACAGATCCCGGATCTCTTGGAACAGCCAGCCTGGCCGCCCGTTCTCTATCAGGCAGTAGTAAGGGTCCAATTCTGCTCCGCCAAGTTTCGTTGTCTTTTCCACTGATCTGGTAACAAGAGTCTAGTGTTAAATGTAGGTTTCAATAAAACTAACTTAAGCCGTGCAGGTAAAGAAACGATCTATAAATGGCCGCCGCTCGCATGCGTTCTCGCTCACTCTCTATTAGGTAGAGCGAGAACGCATGCGAGGCGGACCAATCACGTAGCGAGCGGACGCCATTTTCAGATCGTTTCTTTATCTGCACGGCTTATAGTTTCTGTCGCTCATTGACTAATCTTTTTCCTGTGCTTCTTCCCGATATCAAATCTAACCAGACATTCGGCAGTGACTCTAATCTGGTCTGCCTGCCCGGTTACTCGCATTATGTGATTAATTTCATTTACCTGGTGTTGCCTTTCCACTCTGTAACGCAGTTGTCTCTGGCTCCAATAGTGAACAAATTGCCGCTGTCATTTCGGAAACAAAACGTTATGATCTGGAAAAAATATCATCAACATCATTTCAGCTTTACCTTATAGAACAACCACTGCTAGACATAAGTGCGCTACGGGACGTTTCAAAACACCCTAACCTATTCGCTATCTATATCTAACGAGATGATTTGCGTAATTTTGTATACAAATTTTGTATACTACATATATGTACAATGAAAAATTGACGTAAAATATACCTGATTAGGGTGTCCCAACATCCCCACATGCTTCCACGGATTCCCATCTAGCGGCAGTTTCTGCAATCCAATGACAATCTTAGTTGCAAAGAGCATGTAAGTCGTCGTCTTAACTCCATCCGTTTTGTGCACCAACATCATCTTCCTGACCGGATGCTCGAACCGAGGACCCAAATATGTCGCCAGTGTCATTGTTGTCTCGTAGTTTACAATCTTATATTTGTGCTGGAAGTAAAAAGTATACATATCATAGCATGTGACCTGGAAGAAGTTGCAGCAAGCAACAGACCGCATGTTCTTTCATTCTAAGATAATACGGGACGAGCTTAAGAAAATAATATTTCGTAATTCTAATTATTCTATCTCGAAACAGATTTCCTTCAACTTTTAAATATATCATCTTTAGTTTTTGTCGTGTTTTGTCCAATCGCATCTTTCTCATCAATTTTGTCATATCCTTCTCAACCATCTTACTTGTTCTTTAAATTGTCATCATCATCATCAGTATGGTTAGGAAGTGAAGATGGACAAATATTCACCTCATCGTTGGCAACGAGAACAGTAGGCATATGAGTGTGACATTCTTCAGGATCCAGGCCCTGCGGTTTCGGCCATAACATGGCCCCTAGTGGTACCGCACTTTGATCCATCCTGTCCAAACTCAGAACTTCTAAGTATTCGTTGGAACTCGCTCCGATGTCATACTCTGTCATAATTCGATCAGCTCCAAAAGAAATGAGCTTGTAGTCTCCATTAGGGTTCTTGACTGGCAGAAATAAAATGGCGTTGATGTCTTTATAATGTGCTCGGTGTTTGCCAATGAAGTTCCATTTAAACGTATCGCAATCGTATTTGTAGACGCAGACAGTTTTGCCCTGGTCCTGAAACCAAGCGAATGGCTTATTCCTTAAAGAACAGAGTTTAAAAATATGTTGAAGTTCATCTCACCGAAAAAGCCAGTGTCAACGAGTCGGGACTGAAAACGATTTCCTTGATAGCATGCTTCGTGTCTTTAGATGCCTTTGGAGTTAGCACTTCAATGGTTGTGGGATCCAGAAATATTAACTGCCCCGTGTTCAAACCACAAGCTAAATGTAACCCTGGAAAGCAGGATATTTTTAATATGACACAAATATTCAGGCTTATGCGATTATTACGCCACTGCTTTATTACGATTTATTTGCCCAGGTTCACAGCTCAAATAGTAAAAATACACGAAGTTTTGTTGATTATTTTGGGAACTTAACCAACAACTCTGGACTCATTGAGGTACTAATGACAAAGAGGTTTGGAGCTCTGATATTTCAGTGAAGCGCAAGAAATTGGCACACATTGCGGACACCAACCGAATTTTGATCAAAACGAAGAAGGCGAAAAGTAAAAGTAGGAGTAAGCGAAAACGAAAGGGGGGCCGCAAAGTGCGAGTTTCTCGTGCTTCTTCATCATTGTGATATATTTTTATTTTATTTGCTTTTGTGACATTGATATAATTTTCTTTGTAATAGACTCATCTGTGACTTTCTAAAAGTGTTCGTAAGAATCTATTTGGAAATAAATGATTTGACTTTGACTTTGACTTTGTACAAAGTATACAAAAGTAGCGGCTAGGCAAACCTGATGGTGAATACTGGAGGCATGTAACAGAAAGGTGTGGAATGGTTATTTCATAATCTCCATGAATTGACTCGTCTCTGGGCGGGATCACTATCTTGTAGTATTCTCTTAGGTCCTGGCGAGCTACTACTTTGTGGTGGATATAATTGTGAAGCTCAACGTGACCGTCCATGTATCCAACGCAAACCATATATCTAAAGAGAAAAATTACTAGTATAATATAGTCCTCCCAACCAACTCCCAACCGATTTTCCTTGACGGCGGCCAATCTTCTAGATATCAGCCAACTGCACGGGACTAGTTTTTAGTGCCTAAGTGTTTGCGCAACAGTGCACTATCTATTCCTTCAATCTCTTATTCTGATGCGACAGATTGACTGACAAGGCCAGAGAGAAATCAGGCGCAGAACAGAACCGACTATTTACATGCCCAATGCCCATCCAACAGCATTACTTTTCGGACAATCAGGTGATCAGTCTGCAATGTCCTAACCATACTAGAAACAATAACACAAAGTCATTGTCCCCCGCCGGGAATCGAACCCGAGAACTCCGGGTCGTGAGCCCATAGCTCAGACCACTAGACTACGGAGGCAATTATATTCAGAGAGAGGATAATGGACTTGTTGCTCTCTTACTTGATCCACGCTGGGGCGAGTTGTGCTCTTTTGCAAATAAAGTGAAGCATTATATGTCAACGTTGAGAGGCCGGCATTAATAGTCTCAATCTTCTGATGGACTGGGTTTTCGAATATTTGTATGATTTAATTAAATCATTAGAGAACTTACTTTTCTGGATGTACGGTTAGTGCTAGAGCTGGAGATATGAAGTATTGCAAAATTATGTTATTCTTTTCTGCTACAAAATCAACAAAGCCGATTCCTTGTTTGTAGCAGCCTGAAAAGTGTAAATTGACCTTAAAATCGCTTATTACAACTTCTTTTTCAACCTGTAATTCAGGATTTGCGCCATTTCTTCCCAAAAAGGTTCTCATTCAACAGCAGCTTGAGTTGCTGTTATTTCCTTTACTACGGAAACAAATGAAATGATCATCTTACAAACGATGAAGTCCCGCACAAGGAACGGCAGTCCAGCCTTGGTGACGTCTGTGGGTACCTTCTTCTTTAGCAGCTTCTGTTGTACGATGCCAGTTTCAGGATCCTTCTCAGCGACAACGCTTTCCCAACAGGGGCACATCTTTTCACCTGGAAAATACTTGCATTTTACTTGAGGATTATTGAAATTATTACTACCTATTCAAATGATAAAACAAGCAGAAAGCAAACACCAAAGACCAAACTGTTCGTTCGTCTGTTTCCCGAATGTTATAACCCTGGGCCTTTTCAAGGCAAGAGCAGGCTACGAGAGAATAGGCAAGCATGCTCCAATCTGGTGAGATGGCGGCGGGCAAATGTTTGCCTAAAGTAACAAGTCGTTATTGTTGCAAAAGGTTTCTTACATTTAGGGTCGAGAAGCATGTAACTTCTGGGTCTGATGTTAAAGCTGAGTTCTCTGACGCTGCTGACCGTGAAGCCGTGCACCCAGTACAGCAGCTTCATCTGGTCGTCGTAGAAGTGGATCTCACCACCGCCGTTTCCGGTCACCACCAGCCTTAACATGCAATTAAAAGGATTACCACAAAAGCCCACGCTTTTAACAGTTTGAAAGTCGGTACATACAGTCCAGTCGGAAAATTCTGGCTGAAATGTCCTTCCAAGAATTCTTCGTTTTATTTATCCCTAATGGGGTAGGCAGAGCGAAAACGACTCAAAGGTCGTTCCGCCACGTCTGGCAGGTTTTGAGGGTTATTAAAGATGATTATGTATATTGCTACAGTGATGGGTTGTCAGCCCATCGCCTAAGTTGCAATACACTGAAGCCCTCAAATCCCTTAGCTGGTTTTTACAGCATGCCCGGGAGGAGATGCAGCTGGCACATTCTATGTTTTTCTATCACTCCCAGTCCAGCAATACTTACTCGTCTACATATTTAATAACGTTAATCCTGTGTTTCTCCAGTTTCAAAGCCTTGAAATATTTTAGATTTTCATAGTTCTCTGCCTCTGCCTCAGGCCTATACTGCATAGAGTAAGCGTAAACTGCGACCATACCACGGTTTGTTCCTACTAGAATCTGGAAAAGAAATTATTATTATTTTTATTTTTTATTATGGCTTGGCAACAAGACCATCAGCCTAAAAGAATAGAGGAAGAAAAAAGTGTTTTTGAAATAGGTCCTATTCCCAAAAGAAAATTGTAAATTCAAAAAAAAACAGCAAGGTTTCTCCAGCCAGAGTGGACTGTTAAAATTCTTAAAAACCAGCAAAGTTCTTCCAGAGCTGAACTGCACCCTGAAAGCATTGTTGTATTCTTCTTCTTCTGTCGTAAAGTATCAAGTCGATCGACCCGATGAACCCTGGTGTAAGAGTTTTTAAACCGCCTAATAGCACAGCTAATAGGCCTCTGACATGGTTTGTGTAACGACCACTATCAATGACAGCGACCGGGACCGACGGCTTAACGTGCCCTCCGAAGCACGGAATCCTTTTTCTTCTCGGACAATCAGGTGATTCAGCCTGCAATGTCCTAACCAAACTGGGGAAAATCTCACAAAGTGATAAATTAACAAATATCAACTTTCCATGCTGGACTGGGAGTGATAGAAAAACATAGAATGTGCCAGCTGCATCTCCTCCCGGGCATGCTGTAAAAAACAGCTAAGGGATTAGAGGGTTTTAATGTTTTGCAATTTAGGCGATGGGCTGACAACCTGTCACTATAGCAATACATATGACCATCTGAAATAACCCTCAAAACTTGTCAGACGTGGCGGAATGACCTTTCGGCCGTTTTCGCTCTGCCTACCCCATTAGGGATAAAGGCGTGATTTTATGTATGTATGTATCAACTTTGTGTTCCCCCCCTGTTGTATTGAACACGCAGCAAAAGAATTGTAAATATGAATTTGTTACCTGCGTATTTTTCACAAAGCAGAAGCAGGTCTGTTTCCCGATATCAGCGTAAGTTCGGCTGAGCTGTTGCACACATCGCACTTTGATTTGGTAATTGTCAGTTTCCTTTAAATTTCCTCTTTCCTTCACCCATATTTTCTGCAAAAAAGCAAAAAATTCATAGTCTCAAGTAATATTTTATGAATTTATTGAATAACAACTAAACATCAAATCTAGGATGGGTCTGGTTTCCCTTCTGGGTTGCGGAGGTCAGATGGCAGTCGCTCTGTGTAAAAAAAATCCAGTACTCTCGTTCAATCCCCTAGATTAGGTCGGCCGACCCCGTGAAATACGGGAAAAAGGCTAGGAAGATGATGACAAAATGATCACTTCGATCATTCAATTGTGTGTGGGGAAGTAATTTTTTTTTTATTTACCAGAAGAATTTCTGTGTAAAGAAAGAATTGATACTAACTTCAGTAATGCCGATCCATATTTCGCCTTTGGTCATCAGGACAAACTGATGCGAGTTGATTGGATTAAACTCCATGCTTAGGACTGAGTCTTTCGTTATTCCTTCTACATCTAATTTTGCTGAAATCAGATTGTTTGTTTGGATATTAGGCACAGATCCTGGCGTTTTTTTGAAGATCTTTGTTACATATTGGCAAAATAATTTCCTATATAAAATTACTTGGCTGGAAGAACCCATCTATCAAAATGCAGGATCATTAGAATCATCACTCTCATCAACATCTATAACTACACCAAAGATGAGTTTGAAGATGTCTATTTTTTTCGCTTTGTGTATATTATTCATAAAAGTACATATATGGCTTACAATGTGGTACATCCAATCCAAAAGACCAGATCCACCAATGCAGTTGAGCAACATCCTTCCCATATCCCACTGTAAGAAGGAACTTAGCATCACTGCTCAAAGCAAGTTTCGACAACTTGGTATTCCTGTGAGGATAGAAGATGGTTCGGTAGGGGAAGATATCCTTGTTGTCCCATATTATGATGACGTTCTCCGCCCCCGTGTCTGCTGTTACCAGCCATTTGCCTTGCTCATCTGACGCTATACAGGTCACCATGTGCCTCTGAAAAGAATCTGTTTGTCATCAATTCTTCATCATCAACATATTATGAGCGGGGCTTACTGCTTGGGAAGGGAAGTGGCTCCATAGGTTATTTTTTAGCAATTTTAACCCTGACATCTTCCTTTGTAAGAGTTAGCCAAGATCAGCAGTAGTAGTTGCTATGTATGTAAGTATGTATGACGGCCCGCACATCCTAATTGGCAGTGTATCTGCCTGCTACGCAGAGGGTCCCGCGGGCTCGATTCCCGGCCGAAGCAGATATTTGAATGATGAATTTAAATGTCTCTTTCTGGGTCTGGGCGTTCTTCGTGGTTGTTGTATAGGGAATCCTAGTGGGGGCTATGAGTGTGATCGTGTTATTTATTGTTCCTCTTAGTAAAGTAGGTAGTTAGTTCATTTGGAAGGCATACTGCCTTCTGGCTGAATATTCAATATAAACTTACATGGCCCTGCAAAATCTTCATTCGATGGGTAGTCCAGTTGTAGAGGATGCCGAAGTTTGACGCGGCATAGAACAAGATGGTTGATCCGTTGTCGTTTAAATTGATGACGCCTGCTTTGTGGTTGTAGCCATGCACCCAACGGGTATACTGTTGGGTTAAGTAAATTTACATGTAGAAGTAGATAGTCAGAGTCACTTACACACATAAAATCGCGCCTTTTTCCTGACGTGGTAGGCATAACGTCAACGGCAAAAAGATGTTATCATGACGTGTGACGGGGAATATCATGTAGAAATGTGTATTGCTGTTATAGGTTGTCTGTTAGAACTTACAATACCCTGAAACCCTATGCCCAGGAAGAGAATCAGTTAATACCTTTTGGTTTATATGGCTCACACATGCAATCTAGCCTGGAATATAATCTCCCTCACTAAGAGAACAAGTATCTCTCAATCATAATCCATGACTCACATAAACTCTGAAGAAGTCTCTCTTAGTCTGAATACTTACAAACGGCGAAGGTTTGAAGTGAAAATCAGCATAATCGGTATGTTTCTTTATATTGGAGAGAGAAGCGCTGTAGACCTTCCGGGAGATATCCTCCTGGTCTTCTTGAGTAGACTGTCTGACGCTAGGAGAGGAATGCCGGTGGTCTGGCCAGTCATGCTGGTCATCAGTGAAGGACGAAGGCATTAATGAATCAACGTGTATAAAGTATTTGATCTATAAACTTATGAAAGAGTGTTTTTATAGTAAATGTGTAAATATTGATTCGATAAATATTTTCGATTATGTCAAAACTTACTGTCAGTGTTGTCCTAGACACTGAGTAATTAATCAACTAGCGTGTCCTAGGCCCGTATTGATAAACAGCACTCGAGACTGACAGCGAGTTTGAGTTCGTATCAGAAATGTCATTCCAGTACAAAATGACCTGTCAAATCCGTACTTAATATTGCTCTCAATCTTGAGATCGATTTATAAATACGAGCCCTAGATTTCCTTTATGGTGCGGAATCTTACACTAAGGAGTTAAAAAAAGGTTTTATCAAGAGACCGATATTTACGGAGTGTAAGCATATATAGGTGTGATGTAATGTCCCCATCGTACCAGAAACTGATAGGGGTTGCTCATTCAACGAAACTGAACAACTTTCACCAGGAAATTCTTTCAGGAATTCATATGGCTTTTCTATACAAAATGATCACCTCAATTAGACAACTTGTGGAAAAGGCATTTTTTATATACCTTTATTTTTTTATAAAATGTTGTTACACCGAGCTGCTACATTATTACATCTTTAGAAAAGTATCTTCTACTATTATACATACATACATACCTACATACATATTCACGCCTTTATTCGTAATAGGGTAGGCAGAGCGCAAACGACCTAATCAAAGGTCGTTCCGCCACGTCTAACAAGTTTTGAGGGTTATTTCAGATAGATCTGTATATTGCTATAGTGACAGGTTGTCAGCCAATCGCATAAATTACATTACTGAAACCCTCGAATCCCTTAGCTGATTTTTACAGCATGCCCGGGAGGAGATACAGCTGGCACACTCTATGTTTTTCTATCACTCCCAGTCCAGCATGGAAGTAATTACTACATTGGATAATGGACACCTACAACATAGAAGCACACTTTATAATTTTGTACTTTTATTACTTACGTGTATAGGAAGGAAGGAAAATGTTAGTTACACTTTATTCAAACCACTCTCTATACGTAAATATATTGAGGAGCACGTTCTTGGAATCTTCACTGATAAGCTGGCCATTCACCAGATCCCTTGACTCATGATCACTCGTATCTCCCAGTCAAAGGTCATGTTAGCTCCCCTACACATGTGCATTCGTTTCGATCATAATGGTCGCGAGAATTTTGATTTTAATTGTGTTTTCGTGTTTTGCGGAATGTAGAGTCATTTATGAAGAAATAGAATCGCCTACGAAAGATGAGGTTAGTGTTTTGTTAGCTTGATTTGAATAAATTCCTTATCTCTGTGAGTTATCTAAATTAAGAAATGGTGTACTACCTATAGTTTTTGTTTTTTATTTTGATAATATTATATCCTAAAATTGAGTTTAAATCTGACTTACACACGATGCTATCGATTCGGTTAAGTCATGCTCTTGACTTATCTAAATCTTAACTAAAATAATTGCCATACCTTCCTGTTCTCTCTTCCTTTTACTCAAGATTTAGTGATTTTGTGCGCAGCCGAATTGCCCCCACTGTATCTGCCTGGCTGAAGGTCGCGGATTCCATTACCGGTCAGATTCGCTGGTGTTAGGGTATTCTTTCCGGATGAAATTGATTCAGGAAATTCAAAACAAAATTAGCACTTTGATCAGATCAGACAATAGGGAAGTCATATTTATTATTCCCTAAAAAAAATTCATCTTCCCTAAAAAAGTGAAAGTTGTTTTTCATTGACTGAGCAACACTTATCAGTTTGCGGGAAGCTATTATCTGTCCCTTACGCCCTGTATAAAATGGGGGCTTTCATAGCGATCGTGTTTTTATAATTTTTGCCTTAAGGTGTCGTTTATGGTCAAATATGGCTACCTTGCCGGAGGAGACGCTGACAACGTGCCGGCCTACACTGCACAGTCAGTGTCCGAGGGTCTGAAGAAGATGCAGGCTTTCGCCGGCCTACCGCAGTCTGGGGTGCTGGATAAGGAAACCAGGAGTGTAAGTAGCTTTCGGAAACATTCTGTTGTATAATGTATGTATTAAGTTATACCTTCGGTGCAATTGTGAGATTCAAGTGTGTTTTATTTTTTCATTTTGGTATTATCTGTGAAGACCTGTAATTGGCTTTCTGTTTTTATTAATTTTAAGTACCGTGATGTAATAGCTGTTGGTTTTCCTAAAAGAATAAAAATAAAATAAATTAAAAACATGCATTAGAATGTACGGATACAGTGATCCTGATAATACGATTGAAAGTTAGCTAACTCCCTACCTTAGTCAAGTTTTGAACTGCCTCTGCGGTCTAGTGGTCTGAGCCATGGGCTCTCGACCCGGAGGTCCTGGGTTCGATTCCCAGGGGGGGAACACAAAGTTGATATTTGTTAATGTATCACTTTGTGAGATTTTCCGCAGTTTGGTTAGGACATTGCAGGCTTAATCACCTGATTGTCCGAGAAGAAAAAGGATTCCGTGCTTCGGAGGGCACGTTAAGCCGTCTTTCCCGGTCGCTGTCATTGATAGTGCTCGTTACACAAACCATGTCAGAGGCCTATTAGTTGTGCTATTAGGCGGTTTAAAAACTCTGACACCAGGGTTCATCGGGTCGATCGACTTGATACCCATACGACAGAAGAAGTCAAGTTTTGTGTGCTTATTTTTTCCGGCATCAATCATAGGCAGTCTGTATGTAGTTAGTCCCGGTTTCGACTTTGTGTTGTTGTTTCTAGTTCGTTTAGGACATGTGGGATGATCACCCGAATGTTTCCTTTTCCAGCTCTTCAAGAAGAAGCGTTGCGGTGTAAAAGACATTGAAAATTCGCCGTCAAGAAGCCGCAGATACGTTTTGCAGCAGGGATGGGACAAAAAATACATCACGTACAGGTAAACGCATAAAGAAGACTTAGACTGGACACTTCTTCGAGAAGCCTTAAGAATTGTGGGTACAAATGTAACCAAGGGCATCCGATTAATTGTACTACCTTGTGAAATATACCAGCCTATATTTTCTCCCTTAGAATTAACAACGGCTCAAGTACCTTGGACAAAACCCGCGTGGAAAATCTGATGGCTGATGGATTCGAAGTGTGGGCTCCTCATGGTGGTCTGATGTTCGTGAAGGAAGAAGGACCTGCTGATATACAGGTCTCGTTTGCTAGTGGAGACCATGGAGATGGGTAAGTTTAGGCTCATGCTTAGGGCATTAAAAACACCGTGAGATACAAGTTAGAACCCTTACCACATATAAGCACGGCGCGCAACATAGTGCCCAGAAAGAGGAAGCCTATGCTCTGCAGTGGGTAAACTCGGGCTGAAATGATAATGATGATGATTGCGGCCATCGGCTGTTCTGGATGCTGGATTTTTGGAGGAAAGGATGATAAATCCTTAAATTACCAGGTTCCCATTCGACGGTCCCGGTCGTGTGGTAGCTCACGCATTCGCCCCGCCCCACGGGTCAATGCACTTCGATGATGACGAGCTGTGGGGCTCCGACCCTGAGGAGGAGGATGACGACATAACGGACTTCTTCGCTGTGGCCGTCCATGAGATCGGGCACGCGCTTGGGCTTTCGCACTCGTCTGTTAAGGTAGTCTTGGATTTTATTATTAAACGACGAACTAGTGCTATTCATACATACAACGTGTAACAGAAATGGTATACCTATGCATCGAGAAATGTGTGAATCTACCCATGAAACTGAACAACTTTCCCTAAGGAACATAGGTCGAAATACAAAAAAAAATTGACTTCCCATACTAAATACGCTATCAGCTGATGCATTTAGTATGAAAGGTCACGATTTTTTTTTCGTTTTTCGACCTATGTTCCTTAGGGAAAGTTGTTTAGTTTCATGGGTAGATTCACACCTTTCTTGATGCATATACCCTTTCTGTTACACGTTGTATATATCACTTATGGGTTTGGTGAAGGTATTAACCTCAATATTTCGAGATCTTCGAAGATCACTCCTGACGTGAAGCGGTGTGTCATATTCGTGCTGCTGATGAAGGCCATCATATTATAGTCTAAACGTCGAAATTAATACCTCCGTCAACATAAGTGAGTAGCCGAGTATTTTATAAATCTTGGGTTTGGTCTTGATTTTACCTGCCTCCCGTATGGTCTAGTCACTAGACAGCTTTGGACTCTAGTGTTTTAAGCCTTGGATTGCTCAATTTGTGAGACGTCTTTCAGTTTGGTCTTTCCGTGCTGCAGAGAGCACGTTAATACTTACGTACCTTTCGGTCTATGCTACTCAATCCAACTAGGGTTTAATGACAAGAAAAAGCTTACAACATATTATTGTACCATCTAGGAGTCGGTGATGTACCCGTACTACCAAGTTCCAGTTGAGAGGCTGCATACGGACGACATATTGGGAATGCACGAACTCTACTGTAAGTCTTTTCGAAATAATTAAGTATTTTCTACAAAGAAGTGTAGCAAAAATAGAGTATGTGCCAGCTATTTCTGTTCCCGGGAATCCTGTAAAAGACAGCGAGAGAGTCGAAGGACTATTGGACCATCCCGTCACTTCGGCAATACACAGTCTATCCCCCAAGAGTCAGACAGCGAAAACAACTTACTTATATTAGGCCGTTGTAATCTGTCTAACTCACGAGAGATATTAGCGTGATTTTATGTTCTTCAATACCTTTTAAGCACTCGCGATTATATCACTCATGTTCAGCGGGTCTACTCGCGATCAGTGAGTCTTCACCAAGAGCATTCGTTCGCGAGCAACCTGCATGCGCATAAGTTACCTATGTAATAAGCATTTGGCATCTATAGATTCGGCGATTCGGCGCGCGCAAACGAATGCTCTTATTGAGGACGCACCTTAAGAAGTTTACCTCTTTATCCCGACGTTTCGACTCGGTTGCACAAGCCATAGTCGCGGGTGAACTAAACATCCAGCGAGAGGGTCCGATAAATAAGTAAAATTACGTTGTTCTTCCAGACAAAGAGCAGTCAAGTCGAACATCCCCCGCGCACCCCACACCACCTTCAGTCCCACGCTTCACCAAGGCGGATTCTGACTCGGATTCCTCTGAAGATATTCCGGACCTCTGCTTCACCAACTATGACACCATTGCTGTGCTGCAGGGCAGGATATTCGTCTTTGAAGAGGAGGTAATCATCAAATATTACTTAGGTATATAGGCACCTATAGCTGCCACAAAGAAATGGCTACAACTTAACACAGAATGTTAGTAACTACACGGCGAAATAGGCCAGCGATTCTGCCTGAAACTGAACAAATTTCCCCAAGGAACGTAGGTCGAAATATGAAAAACATAGACTATAACAAACTACTTCAGTCCCTTGCTTCACCAATGCGGATTCTAACTCCGATTCCTCTGAAGATATACCGGATCTCTGCTTCAACTATGATACCTTTGCTGTTCTGCAGGGCAGGATATTCGTCTGAAATGAAGGTAATCATAGCAAATACCTAACATAGTACCATAGTTTTACATTAACATTACCTACTTCAAAGTAAGCAGCTACAATTTAACACAGGCTGTTGTTCAAATTCATTATAATATCTACCCGCGTTACTAGGGATACATGGAGGGGGGTGATTCGACCCATGAAACTGAACATCTTTCTCCAAGAACATAGGTTTGTCAATACAAATAAATTAACACTACCTGTATGAAATATACACGTTGAAATAGGCGAGTGAATCTATCCTTGAAACTGAACAATTTTACCCAAGAAACAAGCCGAAATATGTTCAAAAATTTTGCCTACAACTTAACACAGACTGTCGGTACAAAATGAAAACTGCAGATTTATTATTAGGTATTAATTTCATACAATTTAAAGCCGAAGTGGCATGACTTTACCCATGAAACAATACATTGTATTTCCGTAATGATCTTAGCAGAGTGTTTATTTTTTTATCGGCATTTGCAGTGGGTGTGGGTGCTCCGCAATCGCAAGCAGATCGAGCCGGGCTACCCGCAGCGCTTCACCTCGCTGTTCCGCGGGCTTCCCAAACACGTCACCTCCTTACGAGCCGTCTATGAAATGAGGAACGGAAACTTTCGAGTCTTTTCAGGTAATTTTTATAGTTCTTCTTTTAGGGTCTCGTCTTGACTCTAGTCTAGTAGGTCGAAGGTGACAGAATTACGCCCGCCGCCGCAGCCATCCCTGACACCTTGAAAGCACTGAGGACTGAAGGAACATTGAGAATCAAAAAGAAATACTTAAGATACAACGTGGCTACAACTTAACAGAGACTGTTGGGGCAGTACCTAATGAGAACTGATAATGTAGATCATCATCATCTTCTGCTCATATTCGTCCCCACCGAGGGACACGAGCCTACCCTGAAACAGAGCAATCGGGCCTTAGTCAACCACGTTGGCCCAGTACGGATTGGTTGACTTCACACACAGCCTTTAATGTCTTCTTAGATGTGTGCAGGTTTCCTCACGATATATGTAGAGATAGTGTAGGTTCTATTATAAAGGTAGTAATTATAAATCTTATTCTTTATCTGATGAGTTTTTATTTTAATTTTCAGGTCGAAAGTACTGGGAATTCGACGGGTCATTCCAATTAGTTAACAAGGGACGGATATTTGAGTATGGTGTACCGAGAAGTGTAGCAGAATTCACTACAGCATTCGTCTCTAACTACAATAATAAGACTTATCTCATTGAGTACGAGCGGTTCTGGAGGTATGACTATTGAATACGACAGCTTATTCTAACTAGTGAACAAGGGACGAATATTTGAGTATGGAGTGCCGAGAAGCGTGGCAGAATTCACTACAGCATTCGTCTCTAACTACAATAATAAGACTTATCTCATTGAGTACGAAAGGTTCTGGAGGTATGACTATTGAATACGACAGCTCATGACAACTAATAAACAATGAATGAATATTTGAGTATTGGGTGCCGAGAAGCGTGGCAGAGTTAACTACAGTATTCGTTTCTAACTATAACAATAAGACTTATCTCATTGAGTACGAGCGGTTCTGGAGGTATGACTATTGCTGCGACTATTGAATACGACAGCTCATGACAACTAATAAACAATGAATGAATATTTGAGTATGGGGTGCCGAGAAGCGTGGCAGAATTTACTACAGTATTTGTCTCTACTACAACAATAAAACTTATCTCATTGAGTACGAGCGATTCTAGAGGTATGACTATTGAATACGATGGGTCATTCCAACTAGTGAGCAAGAGACGAATATTTGAGTACGTGGTGCAGAATTCACTACAGTAATTCGTCTCAAATTACAATAATACGATTTATCTCATTGAGTACGAGAGGTTCTGGAGGTATGATTAATAGATAAGAGGATGGATTTAAAAGTTGGAAACTAAAATGTCCGTTTTATACGTTTAAATTCCGTGAATCTCATTAAAGGGCTACCCTGAGCCAGGTGGCGCTCTCATCAGTCAAAAAATCATTACTCACTGAAAAAGCAATTAATCGAAAATCCGGTAAACCAGATTGAAATAAAAGCAAAGAAGATAATTTAGAACATCATAAAGTTGCAATTCATAGTTCCTGGTTGTAACAGATGGAAAATTTGCGAAAAACGGCCACTTTTAGCACTTTTGGTATCTGTAACTGCTGTAAACACTGAATCATGAATTTATAGTGCTTAAAACAAACTTCAGTACCTATTGTTTAATCTGGTTTACCGGATTTTCTTTTCATTGCGTTTTAGTGAGTAATGATTTTTTTAACTGATGAGGGCGCTGGCAGCACCGGGGATGGATTTTATAATATGACGGTAATTTTTTTACAAATAGGTACGATGAAGATACGGGGAAGATGGATAAGGGTTATCCAAAGGACATGTCAGTTTGGAGACAGGTGCCATACCCGGTGGACGCCGCTATTATTTGGGAAGGAGGTAAAGGATAATAAGCAGAATCTTCCCCAACTAATAAATCTTAGTCTTGCTTCCATGCTGGACTGGGAGTAAAAGAAAAACATAGAATGTGCCAGTTGCATCTCCTCCCGGGCATGCTGTAAAAATCAGCTAAGGGATTCGAGGGTTTCAGTATTGTAATTTAGGCGATGGGCTGACAACCTGTCACTATAGCAATATACAGATCTATCTGGAATAACCCTCAAAACTTGTCAGACGTGGCGGAACGACCTTTGATTAGGTCGTTTACGCTCTGCCTACCCCATTAGGGAAAAAGACGTGAATATATGTATGTATGTAATAAATCTTAGTAAAATCAAGTGATTAGCCTGCAATGTCCTAAACAAACCAGAAAGAAACAACAACATTAAGTCGTAGAGTGATGATCCATGTTGTCAGATGGGTTTGTAGTAAATAGTCGGTCCTGCGCCTGATTTCTCTCTGGTCGTTTCAGTCACTCTGACGATAGGACAGAGGAGAAAAAGAGTGCACTTATGTGTTGTGCTAACACTCGGGCACTAAAAACTAGTCCCGCGCAGATGGTCGATCTCTAGGAGATTGGCCGCCATAGCCGAAAATCGCTTGGGAGGACTATTATTATTAGTAGAGATGGGATCTAATCCTATGACTTATCATATTTTCAGACACGTATTTCTTCCGCGGGCCTCGCTTCTGGCGCTTCGACAACGACTTAGTTCAAGCGCACGAGTACTACCCACTGCCTACTGCACAGGTTGGTCATCGATTTTATTTTATTTTAATGTATCGACACTTGTATCTATATTTATTCCTACCGTGCTGGACTGGGAGTGATAGAAAAACATAGACTGCGCCAGCTGCATCTCCTCCCGGGCATGCTGTAAAAATCAGCTAAGGGAATCGAGGGTTTCAGTGTATTGCAATTTGGGGGATGGACTGGCAACCTGTCACTATAGCAATATACATAATCATCATCTGTATTAGCCCTCGAAACTTGTCAGACGTGGCGGAACAACCTATGTTTAGGTAGTTTTTTTTTTTTGCTCTGCCTACCCCATTAGGGATAAAGGCGTGATTTTATGTATGTATGTATGGATATTTAGATGTCTAAGTACCTACTATCTTTTATTTCCTGACAACTTTTCTTGCAGATTTGGTTTCCATGCAGCAGAAGTGAAGATATGGAAAGATACTTCGTCAACGACGGACCTTAAACGAGTAATCTTAAGCCTGCTACACACTATGCCGCCGGCATGCCCCCCGGCACAGTGTGTAGTAGCCTTTAGTGATAAGAAAATTAATAATAAATTATAATTATTTTTGTATGTTTGGGTTGCAATATTAAACTAAAACACAAAATTAAAATAATAAACTTTTAATTGATCTAAAGCTCAACAAACGCAACTTGATACAAAACAAAAAACTTGGTAACATATTTTAAAACATTTCACTGTCTAAAAATATTACATTATTATAATTTAAAAAATATACTAAGTTAAAATAGCTTGGAATATATTAGACGTACAGAAATATGTACAATATCTGGAATAATAAAATATTTTAATACATTTTGAACTTGCCAAGTTAACAGAGAATGTCATGCAATCAAATTCTTCTCCCATGCTTTGTACTTATGCTTAAAAATGCGCTTTAGGTACATTAAGGACCTTTGGAATGTTAAAGAGGTCACCATTCTATGGATTTATAACAAATTAATTTTCCCTCGGCGACCCCACTATACAAGGTGTATTTAGTTTAGATTTATATACAGGGTGTTAATTTAATTGCGTGCCATAGCTTAGGAGGTGTTTCAGTAACCTAAAAGGAGCCCATTAAAAAATATAAAAAAAATCCAACTCAATAAAAAAAAAGTAATAATGAGTATTTATTATGATTTTAAAAGCTGCATCTAGCTCTCCGGCTATAACCGAGCCCGCGCGAGTCTCTCTCATTGGTCGATAGCGACTCGCGGCGCACGTGATTGATTATAGCCGGATGTCCAACCGCAACTCTGGGAATCTTTATGAATACCTACCAATTATTGTTTTTTTTTTTCATTTTTTGATTCTTTTTTTTTAATATTTTTATCCTGGGCTCCTTTTACGTAACTGAAACACCCCCTAAGCTATGGCACGCAATAAAATTAACACCCTGTATATAAATCTTAACTAAATACACAAAATAAGTATAGGTATATACTATTTTACATTACACAGGAATATTTTAAATACACATATTAAAATACACACTCAAATTGTACGTACATTACGTACGGTTTTAGGAAGACACATTTTCATCCAATCTGATTTAGAAAATGGCAAGGAATGGAAGAAAATGAAAAGGCATCACTAAAGAATAAAGAATACCACTTTCAAAACCTAAATTCAAAGAGTTAATTTAATTTTAATGGTATTTTTAATGGTATAAAAACACTAAGGAATTCTTAAAATATTCTATTGGGTTTAAAGTAGCTTCACATCCAATAGAAATGAGCATTTTTATTACTTTTCGAAAGTACAACAACATTATCTAGCTTTGAATTTGCCTAACAATTTCCACTAATACTCTTACACTAAAATGAGGCACAATGGAGTGATCTTATTACCAAATGAAAACTGAACGGCTAACTTGTTTTATTGAACGGAGGGTTAGCCCTCGACGTTTCGACCCTATACGAGAATCTTCAGTGCGACTATCGTTCTGCGCCATTTGACGGGCGGTGGAGTGTGACTTCCTTCTCTCCTGATGAAGATCTTCGGTCGAAACATACATACAAACGTCTTTCACGCCTTTATCCCTAATGGGGTAGGCAGAGCGTAAACGACCTAAACTAAGGTCGTTCCGCCACGTCTGACAAGTTTTTAGGGTTATTCCAGATAGATCTGTATATTGCTATAGTAACAGGTTGTCAGCCCATCGCCTAAATTACAATACTGAATCCCTAAGCTGATTTTTACAGCATGCCCGGGAGGAGATGCAGCTAGCACATTCTATGTTTTTCTATCACTCCCAGTCCAGCATGGAAGTATAGGGCCGAAACGTCGAGGGCTTACCCTCCGTTCAACAAAAACAAGTAAGCCGTTCAGTTTTCATTATGAATAATACTTGTTTATCGTTTAGTGATCTTAGGCCCGTAATTATAATCAGCCCTCAAGAGTGACAGCGAATTTGAGTTCGTGTCAGAAACTTCATTCCAGTACAAAATCACCTGTCAAATCCGCACTTAATATTGCTCTCAATCTTGACATAGCTTCATAAATACGAGCCTTATTATACCCTGAGCATAAACTAAAAAGACCTGCCATAGAGGCACCATAGAGCTGGGCTTATAGGAAGTCTATTTTCTTTCTCTGTCTTTCACTCTGCAGGTCTTTTTAGTCAGTGGCCATGTTATACCTTCTTAATCCTAGTTTAGTCAGCTTTCTTAGCCTTGAGTTTGGTCTTCTCCTTCTTGGGCTTGGAGGGGTAGATCACGAACAGAGACAGCTGTACTGAGCACAGGAACAGAGCTACCACGTTTTGTAACTGAAATAAGGAAAACAGAATGTTCAGTCTATAGGTTGATATTCTAGCTTACGTGGAGGTAAAGGTTTGGATTGGAAATAGAATAGAATAGAATAGAAAAATCTTTATTTGTCACCATTATAATAACATAAATTTTACAATTATTAAAACTTAAAACTTAACCTAAGGCGACAAAAAGGTCTAGCTCAGCTTTATGCTGCGAAGGTGCATACCTTCAGTAATACAACTTCACAGCGCTGGTCTTCCGCGAGACCCAATAAAATAAAAACAAATAAAACTTATTTTAAACAGTTTAAAATTACAGGTAATTATTTGTGTAATATATATTATAGTACCTAAATAAATAATATAATACCTAAATCATTTTATTAATGAGATGAAAATATTTCCTTACGCGAGCGAGACTCGAATTCAGGATCAATATGGTGTTCCATTCCGTAGTTCTAACAAGCTATCACGTAAATACGGCTGGACGAAATTGTATGATATTTTGTACACAGATTAACTGCAAAGGCTACATTTTGACGTGGGAAAAAACTCATCTCCATTAGAAAACTGATTTGGCCGCAGGTGTAACCGTGGAGCGGGAAAGTATATACCGATTGATGTGTTCTGTCGTTTGTTTGTCTGAGTTTACATTCATTATTGAACTAGCCATGGGGTCCCATTCCGTACTACAGTAAATAAGCTTTAAAAAATATCAAGAGAAGGCTCTACGGTTAAGTCGGGTAACCCGTTCTAAACAAACATCCATCTAACAGATTTAAACCGTGAAAAACTTCTCAAATAAAGTAAATGTGTTATTTAATTGCGTCTGCCCGGTTAATGCGGACCAGTTTTGTTGTATGACGTTAGGCATCTGTACTAGTATAGTATTATATTATCTGTGACCTAGCCTAGATTCTAACACATCGTCTAAAAAAGTCAAAAATACTTACGACAAGGAAGTTGTTCTTGAGGATGATGCCATATAACAACCACATGAAGGTGACTATAGTACCGGAGAAGATGATCGGGAACGGCATGCCTTCTGTGCTCTTGTTTTTTATTATATCACTCTGGAAAAGAGAAAAGGATTAAAATGGGATTTTTGATATACAGGGTGTTAATTTAATTGCGTGCTATAGCTTAGGGGGTGTTTCAGTAACGTAAAAGGAGCCCATGAAAAATATAAAAAAAAACCAACTCAATAAGTAAAAAAGTTAATAGTCAGTATTTATTATGATTCCAAAAGCTGTATCTAGCTCTCCGGCTATAACAGAGCCCGCGCGAGTCTCTCTGATTGGTCGATAGCGACTCGATTATTTGTTTTTTTATTTTATTATTTGGATTTTTTTTTATATTGTTTATGGGCTCCTTTTACGTTACTGAAACACCCCCTAAGTTATGGCACGCAATTAAATTAATACCCTGTATATTGCTATCGATTCGAGGTCAGCATGACTTAACTCAATCTTAACCAAAAACGTTGCCGTCCCTTTCTGTTTTCTCAGGATAGACAGTGACAGGTGACCATTTTAATCAAGATTTAGTAATTTTGTGCGCTTACGAATTGATACCATTAAATTAAAGTGGTTTATGTTCGTGATCTTTTGCCACTTTTTGCCAAAATATGCATAGATCCTATTCTATTTATCCTATCACTACGTTTGCCAATCGGCCAGTCGAAATTATGGCAATTACTCAGTAAATTACTTATTGTTTAGATGATAAATATGAAAATATTTAAATGTCTCTTTGATAACGTAGATGTCTTTGATAATACAAAGGCCCTGATTTGCAAGTTCTGATACTCACTAGTCCAAACAGAGGCGAGGCGATCAAATAAAACATGAATGCGGTGATCATGGTCCCAAACCTTCCTTCTACTAATTTAGGGTCTTCATATTGAGCATACGCTATCATGGCGGCTGAGAACGCACCGCCTGCTCCTATTTGTAGCCATACCTTGAACTTTTCTGTTGGAAAACAATAAGTTTCTTTAGCATTTACATCAAACATACATAAATAAGTCTCGCCTTTATCCCTTACAGGGTAGGCAGGGCGTGAAATGCCACGTAAAAAGCGTTTCCGCCACATCTGACGATATTGAGAGATTAAGATTGAAATGTGTAGCTATTGTGACAGGTTTTCAGTCTATCGCCTAAATTACAATTATTCGAATAGCTTTGCTGGTTTTTACAGCATGCCCGGGAGGAGCAGCTGGCAAATTCTATGTTATTCTACGTGGTCTATAATTTCGTATAGCATTACATATTGCTGTAAATAATTTCTTATTTCTATACTGGGTGTAAGGGACAGCGTTCCGCAAACTGATAGGGGTTGCTCAGTCAACGATACTGAACACGTATCACCAGGATTTTTTATCAGGAAATGAAAAATAAATTTTGCTTTTCCATCCAAATTGTCTGATCAATGTGGTCATTTTGTATGAAAAAGCAAATTTTTTTTTTCATTTCCTGAAAAAAAAATCCTGTTGGTAGTTGTTCAGTTTCGTTGAGGCTGTCCCTTACACTCCGTATAAACAATGAAATATTAATGTCCTACCTGTAGCATACTGGAAGTAAATCATAAGATAGATGATATTGATCGCGAGACCGACGAAGTTGACTTGCACGATGGTGTGGTCGCGGAGAATGTAACCGTACTTCAAGTTGATTATGCTCCTGCAAATAAAGGTAAAATTAATATGCTGCAAATAAAATAAACTTAATGGACGACGGATCACCATCATGTCATATGGCATATTATGCTGCATTGGATTCTTCCATGCTGGACTGGGAGTGGTAGAAAAACATAGAATGTGCCAGCTGCATCTCCTCCCGGGCATGCTGTAAAAAACAGCTAAGGGATTCGAGGGTTTCTGTGTATTGCAATTTAGGCGATGGGCTGACAACCCGTCACTATAGCAATAGACAAAATCATCTGTAATAACCCTCAAAACTTGTCAAACGTGGCGAAACGAACTTTGTTTAGGTCGTTTTTGCTCTGCCTACCCCATTAGGGATAAAGGCGTGATTATATGTATGTATGTATGTATGGATTTTCAGCTAATCTTCGGCCGCTGGGGTGAGGCGATGCGGTTCGGATATTCCACCGCAGAAAGCGATGAATTGGGCAGCTGGGCAATCATACACAATGTGAGCTAGAGTCTGGTCGGGCTCTCCGCACTCGCAGGATGGCGACTCTCTGACTGAGCCCATATTTATGAAGATGGTGGTTGGAACGTCCGTATGACGACTGATGAAAACTTCGACGGCTTGGTGGACAAATTAACTTCCTTGTTCCAAGGGAAAACAGGAGTTGAACTCCCTATTGAGGGGATCTGTTTCCGGGACATTATAACCTGGCCCTTAGCAAGAGTGAATGAGCATTATCTAGGTGAATAAGGACCAGGCGAGAGTGAATAAGCATGATCAATAAAAATCTTACATGATTAAACCACCGACGAAGGGCATGATGCCCACTCCCTTGGTGCTGCCCTGTTTGTAAATATCGTAGCATATGAAGCTGCCAGAGAACATCTGGCCGATAGTGACGATGGCTGCCACGGAACCCACTATCTCTTTGTAGGGCTGTAGTACTTCTGATAGGGCTTCCATTTTGAATTTTTGTCTGGAACAAAAGAAAAAATACATACATACATACATAAAATCACGCCTTTATCCCTAATGGGGTAGGCAGAGCAAAAACGACCTAAGGAAAGTCATTCTGCCACGTCTGACGAGTTTTGAGGGTTATTACAGATGATTATGTATATTGCTATAGTGACGATTTGTCAGCCCATCGCCTAAATTGCAATACTTATTTTATTATTTATTTTATTTTATTTATTAATAATACACTGAAACCCTCGAATCCCTTAGCTGGTTTTTACAGTATGCCCGGGAGGAGATGCAGCTGACACATTCTATGTTTTTCTATCACTCCCAGTCCAGCATGGAAGTAAAAAAAAAAAAGGATTTAATAAGGGTTGTATACTATTATAAATAAGCTCTGCGGCTGCGGACTGCGATTATACCCAAGATTTGATACCAATTTTCCCGTAGGTATAATAAATGTTTTTGTTGTATAAAGGAGCTCATGTCCATATAATAGCTTTCATAAATTAATTTTTAAAGTTTTTTTTTTTAATTAGGATGCGCGAAACGCGAATCTTTATTTTATTGTGTAATTAATTTTCAAAATTAGTTTTCATTGCATTATTGCTTAAAAGAAAGCAAACTAACTCACGAAGAATATCGATTTTGGTTATAAATTGCATGTGGCATATTTTATTATAATGTAAGTCACGGTCACGAAACATACATACATACATAAATCACGTCTTTATTCCTAATGGGGTAGGCAGAGCGTCAAGAAGGACGTTACAGTTATTTTTTATAAGGGTTTTTACATGATATTATTTTGTCTTTCCAGTGTTTTGTTTTTTATTCTGGATGCAATGTTTTCGAATGGCACACAACGGCTTTACGTACGTACCATTCAAAACACGGAGAATGCTAGAGAAAGAATTAGAATAAACTATTAAAATGATATGCTATATTATCGTTGAAGACAAGAATACGTACCTTCGTATACAGAACAATAAATCATTCAAAACTGTAACATAAATACCAACAAAGTCGTCGATATATGCAACTAGATACCACTATCTTATATATACGATCTCAATTAATTACCTAATACCACTACTTATATCTTATGGCGTATCGTTTTCAGATAAATACCTAGATATAGGTAGTTCAGCACATAGTCAAGATAAGATTCATATTAATCTATTTTATCAGCAACCTATAGATTTAATGAACTGTAGCTCACGTTTAGAAATATGGAAGAGTATCACTATACGTCTTCATTATCATCATCATCAGCCTGTATCAGTCCACTGCTGGACATAGGCGTCTCCCATGTCACGCCACTCAGCTCCGTCTTCAGCCGTTCTCATCCAATTTATGCCCGCTTTTTTACGAATACCATCGCCCCACTTAGTTTCTTCTGGGAATCGAAGTCGGGAGCTCCAGGTCGTGAACCCATGGCTCAAACCACTATACCACGTAGGCAGTTAGTTAGTCAACGTACATAGACACGTTACGTACGTACTCATAACCGTGTGCGTGCGTAGTACTAGCACTGTGTAGTCATCCTGTGGCGTAGCGGCGTGGTTGTGGGTGTGTTAGTGACGCAAACCACGTTTCAGATAGTTGCTTTGATTGTCCCGCCGAGCTGTAAATTGCAATAGAGGCAGGACGTGATTGTTTGTGCGACGCTGTTCATAGATCAACGTCAGTTGACCCTCCTGTATATTACAGCTATTTGCGCTTTCCTTGAGGAATGATTCGCGGCGCAGATTCGCACTTAAGTTAGGGTTATCGCTTCAGGAGATGCCCTGATCAGACCTAAAAAGTTTAGAACAACAACATGTCCATCTTGGTTAACTCTTTCTTTTCGTTTTGTCAATAAATCTTCTTTCAAACTTGTATCCTCTTTTGCGGTCGTCGTCTCAGCCGATAGACAGACGCAGATGCAGGACATAGTCCTCCCAAGGATATCCACGATGATCGTTCTAGCGCCTTCCGCATCCAGCAGCTGCCCACGATCTTCACCAACCAGATCGTCGGTCCACGTAGGCCTACCTACGCTGCGTCAACCTTTCCGAGGACACAAGAAGAATTTCCTGTCCCAACAGGGCTCGGTCCGCGAGCAATGTATTATCCTTAGGGTTCTGCAATCTGCCTGCATTCTTCTGTAATACATTCAATCCATATCTTTATGTAGGTTTTAGGCTGTTCTCTTCTTACCTTACCTGTCCACTTTTTTACATTATTTTACGCCGATCCCAAGTCATGGTTACCCTAGCTAAAGTTGCTATTTACGTATGTGATCTGATTGACTATTAGACTAGACTGGACCATAGCAAGGTTTGTGATACAAATGATTTAAATCAAATCAATCTTTATTTGAGTAATAAAAACAAGGCATAGTTTGGGTTTTCGCCATGATAAAAACAGTTTAGGAAATACGCATACAGAACTGCGAAATAACTTCGAATGTTATCCAATAATTATTATATCTCCTTTACTGAGAACTAATTCTCTAAAAAATACATACGTCTACTATCCTGTCAAAGAAATTGTAGGTAAAATAGGGCGTTTTTGCGAGATCAAAGAGATGCCTAATTATACCTATAATACATGATAATGATAGCCCACGAGTCCAAGCAAGTAGGTAGGTACAACATTTATCTGTCAACTGGATATTTATATAGATGCCAAAGATTTAAATGATTATTTACTTTAATTTCCATAAAAACTATGATAAGTATACCTACTATATTAAATTGACTAATGTCGTAATAAACTCCGCATTGTATTATAATATAACAAAAGTCAATTTGTTTCAGGCTATACATTTTCATAATAGGCTATTAGTATCAGATTATTAGTATTTCTGTTTCCTATAAGGATCTCAAAATATTTGATAAATGATGTTTAAAATAGATATATTTGATTTTTATTATTTAGTTCCGTCAAGTTATACATGACCTCTTATGTCGTGCTCGCAAAAGGTCAGAACAATCTGATTTTTTTATATGTTGTTAAGACTTAAACCAGTACTAAAATACCAGATTTGCAATTTCCAAAGTGTTTGGGAAAATTCTGTGTGATCGAAAAACCATAAAATTTTCGGTATTTTTTCAGTTTTTGAATGAAGGAAGCGTCTAACTGGTATAGTCATTATGGACACTCTAAAAGTAGACTAAATTTGCTTCAATTTGATACTAAAATAATCTCTATACAATCAGTAATTCTCATGATACAGGTCTTCAAAATGAAGATATTTTTCCCACAAAGTGAATTTTCTTCACAATTTTGACCTATTTTGTAAAATATCTTCCAAAATACGCATCCCACTTCAAATATTATGTATAATAAAGTTATAGTTAATTTAATTTGCTTTCATTTAAGACTAAAATTGTACCTGTAGGCCTAGTGATTCTCTAAAAAACGGAAACGGAACGGAAATAATAAAAATATTCAATATTGGATTCAAACAGTTTGTACGTCTTGACGGTTTTATATATTAAACACTTAATATTTACAAATAAAATTCACACATAACTGGTCAAGTGCGTGTCAGGCTACGCGCAATGTAGGTTTTCGTAGTTAACTTTGTGGGAAAAAAATCTTAATTTTAAAGACCTGTATCTTGGGAATCACAGGTTGTATAGAGATCGTCTTAGTATCAGATTGTAGCAAATTTACTCTACTTTTAGAGTGTCCATAATGACTATACCAGTTAGACCCTTCCTTCACTAAAATATTGAGCAGAAACTGAAAAAATACCGAAAATTTTATTGTTTTTCGAGCACACAGAATTTTCCCAAGCACTTTGGAAATTGCAAATCTGGTAATTTAATACTGGTTTAAGTCTTAACAACATATAAAAAAATCAGATTTATCTGACCTTTTGTTAGCACAGATGTAGATCTTGACGGGACTAATACTGGACTTTACGATTATTACTACAATTAATCTCAAGGTTCTTGTGTATAATCATTAGGTAACTATTACAGAACATGCATAATATGCATCGTCGGGTCATATTTATTTTATAAAATGTGTCTCAGTTTAACACTTTCCGCGCTCAGGATCCTCATTAAAGTTTCTTTTTCTTTATTAATGTATTGTCTTTATTAAAATTTATCAATTATTTATTACAATAATTATTTGATGACATTTATATTGCATGACTGTGTGTTTTAATTTGTTGCTTATGGGCAGATTGAGTGTTTACCGCCAAAAAAAAGCAGTTCTCACCACATTAAAAAAAAAATCGACGTATTATTTACTGGTATTACTGTAAAAGAGGTTGTAAGACCTTTGCATCAATTAAAAAAAAACTAAAACTCTCGTGTCATTCTTCTAGATTTTACAATGAGGTTACTAAAACTATTATGGGCACAACACAACTATAAATACTACCGTCTGCGCCAACTTACGTAAATCTCCTTGAGGCAGATGCGGTTGCTTCTTGTACCACTCTTGGACAGTGTTGACCATGTCGTCCAGGGCCTGCGGGGACACTCCACAGTTCCTCGCTTCCTTCTCCGCGTCTCCATCTTCAAGGTTGAGTAGCTTCCTCGCGCTCTTTGATAGCTCAGAGTATGTGGGCTTCTGTGGAGATGAAATGCTGTTTTGAGTAAATGTATTTTAAGGATTTCGTAGAAAATAAGGTTAGAATGAGATTAGTGTAAGGCTTAGTTTGATGGTGTGCAGCCAACAAAATGCGTTTTTTCTTGAGAATAATAGTACATTATTGCAAAGGCAGCGAAATAGGCAATTGCAGGTCGATTATGAGTTTGAAGGCCGAGCCGCAGGCGAAGACTTCAATGATACGAGACAGGCAATTGCCATTTCGGCCGAGGCATTATATAGTGCTTTTCTTAAAAAAATGCAAGGAAATAAAAAAGGGCCTTTTACATAATAAATTTAATTATTATTAAAAGTTACATTGCTCATGTTAGGACAATTATTGAACGAAAATATTATTTATTAACAAAATAATTAACAACGAACTCCGCTTTACCGCCAATTTATTTTTTTATTTTACAGTTTGGTCCGAAAGGTAAACGCATCTGTGGCTATACAGCCATGAGAACGCAATGTGTACGATAGATGAAAGAGTTCTAAATTCAAACATCACGCCATTTCATACAACATTGCAGGCGCGCTCTTAGTTCTAAATTCAAACAGCACGCCGTTTCATACAACATTGCAGGCGCGCTCTTCGTTCCAAATTCAAAAAACGCGCCGCGAAGTGATTTTGGTCTTTCAGTCTACGTAAATATGATACTTCGCGTGTTCTTTATTCAAAAATAAAGACAATATTTTCGCGCATGTTTAAGAAAATGTATTTTAAGGATTTCGTAGAAAATAAGGTTAGAATGAGATTAGTGTAAGGCTTAGTTTGATGGTGTGCAGCCAACAAAATGCGTTTTTTCTTGAGAATAAAATATTTTCCCGCTGTAAAAAGCACCCCCTTTCTTACTTTTCAATACTGTAAACTTTTAAAAGTATATTTTTTTTTCGATCTAGAGTTAAGGACGTTAATGTCCAACAAAAATTATAAAAATCTTATAAATATTTCTACTTTTCAATATAAATGTACATAAAAGATGTCATATTATTTCTAGTACGTGCGTATGGATTGTCGTTGACTTGTACTAAGGCTCGTATTTATAAAGCGATCTCAAGATTGAGAGCAATATTAAGTATGGATTTGACAGGTCGTTTTGTACTGAAATGACATTTCTGATACGAACTCAAACTCGCTGTCACTCTTGAGTGCCGATTATAAATACGGGCCTAAGTATAATAATATCATTACGCATGTTATTAATAATTATTATCATGGAGATTATGTTACATAACAAAGAAATGCGATCAGCTGTTGCGAGTAGTTAAAACTGTAACAAACATAGAATTTGTATTTCAATACGTTGTTGATGCCCAGCTTACCCTGTAAAGGAAAAAGGCCTGACTATAATTATAAACACGGAAGGATAATCGATTAAAAAGAAGTTAAATCATCAAAACACTTTTGATGTAAAGTTATTTTAATTTATGGCATATCTAAAATAAATTATCGAGAATATAACTTTGCATAATAATCGGTTTTAAATATAGATTCGATATTCAACGTAATACATTGATGATCTTGACTGACCTGGTAGCTCACAAGAGACCACTGTCTGGTCAATGTCATAATGCATGGTCATGGGTTTGATATTACAAGCTAATTTTTATGTAGGTATGGTCAGGGAGTTTTCTACACAGAGAAATTTCATTCGTCAGAAAGAAACTGCAGATCATTTACAATTTATATTGATTTTAATTTTATAAAAGCTTTAAGAGGTATGCTTCCCGTAAACTGATAGGGGTTGCTTAGGCTTGTATTTATAAAGTGATCTCAAGATTGAGAGCAATATTGAGTGCGGATTTGACAGGTAATTTTGTACTGGAATGACATTTCTGATACGAACTCAAACTCGCTGTCACTCTTGAGAGCTGATTATAAATACGAGCCTTAGTCATCAAAACACCTTTTACGAAGTTTTTCTTTTACACAGGTACACTCATAAATGAAATCGCCCTTTTTAATACACCTTTGATACTCTATTAGTTTACTCGTAAAGTATAAAGGCGTGATTTTATGTATGATTATTTATTCTTTATCCCACAAACTGATAGGGGTTGTTCAGTCAACGACACTGAACAACTTTCACCACGAAATTCTTTCGGGTAATGTTTTTTTTTTCATTTTGTATCAGAAAGACATTTTTTTTATCATTTCCTAAAAGAATTTCTTGGCGAAAGTTGTTCAGACTGAGCAACCCCCTATCAGTTTGTGGGACGCTGTCCCTTACACCACGTATAGTAATGCTTTGCTTATATTGAGATTTGTTAGGTTGAATATACCTTTATATATATATTACCTAAATAGGACCAAACTTGTTATGCCTCTCCCGTAAAAGATTATGACGTAAATTTTAGATATAATATTATAATTTTATCTAAATAGAAGAGGAAATAACCATACCTTGACGTAAAATAAAGGTTAGTTATTTTATCCTATAAAAATAGTTTAATTCACCTTTCGAACGTTTTTGATCGTCATCTTTTCCACTCAAATTGTACGATGAAAACTAAAGAAATTGACACCAAAATCACTTTCAATATTTAAAATCAAGTCTTTAATCAACCATCATACAATCTTGTACAATTGAAAATTGCAACAATCGCAAGAAATACACTTGTGTTCTTTTTACACACACCAATAATAAAAAAAAAATTACTGGTGCATTTCAAACTTTATTTTTATTTTATTAGTTTTAATAAGACCGTTATTTCAAAAATGGTACTGGCACGTCACGACTCGGCGTTTGGCGGAAGAAAAATACACAGCGCGCTAAAATGTTAACTATAGTATCATGAACATCATGAACTAGTGAGACTGGTTTCTTAGGCTTATTATAATTATTGTCCAAGGATTTAAATATTGTGTTGACACTGGAAGGAATAGATATATTAGAGATGTTTCATTTCTTTTTAAAAGGTTATCCAATATGTCTATTAAATTATGAATAAAATACGATAGAAAGTCAAATTTTCTCCACATATGCCCAATTATAAAAAAAAGTGTAGATTCTGAACCCATCACTCATAATCGAAATATAATTATGATTAATTCCTCCGATTTATCTACTATCTTTGGAAATAGGAAGCAGCTGAAACATTCGAAACTTAAATAGTCATCATCTTCCTAACCTTTTTCCCGTATCTCTCAGGGTCGGCTACTAATCTAATCGAGGGGATTGAAGAGATTGAAATTGTTTTTCTTCACCGTAAAAGCGCCGAATAAACGTACATATGAAATTTGAAAATCGAAAAACACATTGGTACATAGTGGGATTCGAACCACGACCTACTGCACAGAAGGCCGCGGCCCTATCCACTACACCATCCGGGCTTTGAAACTTAAAATAGTCCTTTATGGAAAATAAATTTAATATTCAGAGCTTTTGGAGATATCCTATGAGAAATAAAGAAATAACATAAACAGAAAATACTTGGCTTTTTAATGCCCTTGGGGATAAATAAATATTTAAAACGACTCTAGAAAACTGCTCTACAAAGAAGTGAAATTCTTTACCGTTTTATGTCTGTCTCTAGGAACCTGTTTTTCATGTAATTCTTTTTAGTTGCATGTTCTTTTGTTTTGCGGTTCCGCAGTCGATTCAAAATCCTTATCATTTCGCTATCTTCTTTCTCTGTCTGTTTGTATGCCTGACCTCGGTTTTGCACTGACTGGTAATGTTTCGTGTGATTATCAATAAAAGTAGCGCGTATATATGTATGTAGTGCGATAGTGTACAAGCGATAGAAAAACATAGAATGTACCAGCTGCATCTCCTCCCGGGCATGCTGTAAAAACCAGCTAAGGGATTCGAGGGTTTGAGTATATTGTAATTTAGGCGATGGGCTGACAACCTGTCACTACAGCAATATACAGATCTATCTTAAGCAACCCTCAAAACTTGTCAGACGTGGCGGAACGGCTTTTATTCAGGTCGTTGACGCTCTGCCTACCCCATTAGGGATAAAGGCGTGATTTATGTATGTATGTATGTATAGTGTACAAAAAAAAAATTAGGAACCCCGTCCAAAAAAAGTAAAAGGTATCCGAAAAACATCTTATTTTAAAACGTATAAAGTTTGAAACGGTGGTTTTAAAAACAGTTTTAAATAATGATTTTATAGACGGAACCAATTTCAATGTGTTCGAGACTTTCTTGACCATTTATGTTTATTTATAATGCGACTAGATTGGAGCAAAAATTAAAAATTAAACTGCAGTACAGTGATCACTGACCAGAGAAGGTTTTTTTGTAATAATTATGTCTTCACACGTGGTTACGAATCCACAGCTTTTTGTCGGTCATGTTCGCGAAGGTTATTATGGATTCAGTGATGAGCACATACATACATACATACATACAAAAAATCACGCCTTTATCACTAATGGGGTAGGCAGAGCGAAAACGACCGAAAGGTCATTCCGCCACGTCTGACAAGTTTTGAGGGTTATTTCAGACGGTCATGTGTATTGCTATAGTGACAGGTTGTCAGCCCATCGCCTAAATTACAATACATTAAAACCCTCGAATCCCTTAGCTGGTTTTTACATCATGCCCGGGAGGAGATGCAGCTGGCACATTCTATGTTTTTCTATCACTCCCAGTCCAACATGGAAGATGAGCACCCTTAAAAGATTTCTTAGCAACTTGTAATCCGATTCTGTTTCTCACTTTTCTTTTTCATTTTGAAATTTTCCTATATTAATTTACTCAAGTAATACGGAACCCTTCTTCTAAGAGGTATAATCATAACATAACGCACCGAACCAGCTTATTTTCCGTTGACAAAGTATCTCTTATTCCGCCAAATTATAGATATCGAAAGGAGCAGAGTGTGCGATGAATTACTCAGACAATAGAAGGCTGTATGGCTGGACCTCTGTCATGGGTCGTAACTCACACGCGGTCACGCCTACCCAGTGCAGCCGGACAGCGCCTATTGACCACAAACTGGGTTAGGAAAAATATGACCCGGTATTGGGGCTATACAGACGAGCTGCTGAGGATATATGAGGTTAGCCAGAAGAAGAGGAATGTCTGAATGAATGAATGAATGAATGAATGAATGAATGAATTCTTTATTTGCTTTAAATGTGGTTCGAATATACTTACATAATAAATAAAAATAAATAAATAAAATAAGCCTTTATTACTGACTTTTCTTTACATTACAATCTCCTTAATATCTAGGTATATTACGTAGTTTGCACTGTATTTAGTTCGTTTTAGACATCCGGAATCTGATTATTTGTGTCAGTTTGCCCTTTGGCAAAGGCCTCCCCTAGAGTGTTCCATAGTTTCCTATCCATGGCTTGCCTATTCCATGTTGTTCCAGCCATCTCTCTGATTTCATCCTCCCATCTTTTTCTCTGTCTTCCTTTCCTCCTTTTACCATCACGAGGATACCATATGGTTATGTCTTTAGACCATTTGCTTTTCTTGCTCCGTATTGTGTGACCAATCCATTTCCATTTTAGCTTCCTTATTAGGTATGTCACATCTATTACTCCTGTCTTTTTCCTAATTGTTGTCAATCTTATTTTATCTTTGAGCTTGATATTTAGCATACTTCTCTCCATCCTATTTTGACATACTTTTAAAGCTTTCCTTTGCTTTTCTGTTAAAGCCCATGTTTGGCAGCCATAGGTCATGCATGGCAATACACAAGTGTTGAATACTTTCTTCTTGTCATTCATCGAGAAATGTTGGTTCTTGAAAACTTCTTTGAGTGCCCAGTATCTTTTCCATGAGTTACTTATTCTGTTTTCAATTTCTTTTTGGGTTTGATCTTCAGGTGATATCATTTGGCCTAGATATACGTACCGGTCTACATATTCTATTGGGTTGTTATTGATTTGTATAGTTACTGGTTGTCGGTTGGTCATTAATTTAGTTTTTTCATTGTTCATTGTAAGGCCCACTTGTTCGCTTGCCTCTGCTAGTTGTTGTATCATAACTTGAAGATTTTCTGGCGTTTCACTCAGCAGGATCAGGTCATCCGCAAATCTCAAGTGGTTTAGTTTTTCACCATTTATATTTAACCCATAAGCGTCCCAGTTTAGTTTTCTGAAGATATGTTCCAGAACTGCCGAAAAAAGTTTAGGCGAAAGGGGATCCCCCTGTCTGACGCCTTTCTTTATCTTAAATTCTTCTCCTAATTTTTCGGTTTGTACTTGAGCTGTTGAGTTTTTATAGATTTCTTTGATTATTCGTATGTATTTTAGTGGGACACCTTGACATTTCAAGGCTTCCCATATATGTGTGTGTTTGAGGGAGTCAAATGCCTTATTGTAGTCAATGTACGCCAAGTAGTATGCCTTTCCATATTCATTGCTCTTTTCTATAGTCTGTCTAATGGTGTGTATATGATCAAGGGTAGAGTAGTCGCTTCTAAATCCAGCCTGTTCTTTTGGTTGGTTTTCTTCTAATGTATTGCTAATTCTGTTAAGGATTATCTTTGAAAATATTTTGTAAAGGTTTGGTGCTAAACTGATTGGTCTATAGTTATTGATGTTATCTTTGTCACCTTTTTTATGTAATAATATTATTTTTGATTTCGACCACTGCTCGGGTATCGTCTCCTTTTCTAAAATTTCGTTGAATAGGCTTGTTGTTACGTCGGCGATAGCATCCAAACCTCCCTTGATAATTTCATTAGATATACCATCTTCGCCTGGTGCTTTGTGATTTTTTTGGGACGTGATTGCCTTTTCTACTTCACATACAAGTATGTGAGGAACTGGTTCTTCTTTTTCTAGAAGGTCTTGCACTTCATGTTTGTTTTCTAAGTCGTTGTATAGGTCTCTATAGAATTGTGTTGCTATTTGTGTGATGTGAGTTCTATTTGTTGTTTTCTTCCCTGACAATTTATTTTTCATATTAGGTATCCATAATATGGTTTCTCTGATTTCTTTGAGTGCTTTTTTAATTCCTCCCGTTTTTTCTATGTGGTATTTGATTATTTTTATTCTTTGTTCTTTCCTGTGTTTTCTAATTTTTTCTGATATTTGTTTGCTAATTTCTGTTATGTTTTTTCTATTATCTTTCTTGTTTTCTAAAAGTAATTTTCTACTGTTAATCAGTTCTCTTGCTTCTGTCCCTATCTTATCTTTTTTTGCATTAAAACAGTTTATTTTTCTGCCCAGGTTTTTGAGCTCTTGTTCCAATAGATTGTATTTCTTCTGTGTATCTTCTATGTTTTTTACTTTTGAATGGAGTTTCTCTTTTAATGGGATCAACAGTTCATCCGGCAGAGGTGTAGGTATTAGTCTAGGTCCGGTGCTTGGTTTGATATGTTTCCTTTTGTTGGTAGGCCTTTTCTTATATATTTTACTTCTTACCATACGGTGGTTCGTGTTAAAGTTTAGTTGATTTACTGTATTGACGTCTGCAATATATTGTGGTTTATTTGTGAGTATGAAATCTATCTCATTTCTGACTTCCCCATATATACTTACATAGATGTCACAAAATCATATAAAATGTCAGTATCACACATTTAACCAAATTATTTGGCATGCAAACATAGAGTCGTAAGACCATGTCAAAGTATACATTAAAATATTTTAGATATATGAACGAAACAAATACTTAGTCAAATTAAGATGTCAATACAATATAAAAAAGAAAAAAGATAATTAAATTTACAAATAATTAAATAGTCATCTTAAAATTATGTCAACTAACTGATTGGGGTATAGTGTTGAAATTACAGATGTCAGATTTTTTCTTAAATAGTTCACTGTTACTCTTAACAAACAGGCATATTTCGAAAATGTACATTGAGGGCAGTGTGAGCAGATTTAATTTTTTGAAAAGTGGTTTACATGAATCCAGTGGACCTGGCTAATTGACACAGTCCGTTTCTTTCTAAAATGACTCAAATCTTGTCAGATGTTGATGTCGTTTACGCTCTGCCTATCCCGAAAGGAATACAGAAGTATGGCAAACCATATATACAAATATATACTCTCATCTAGGTCATAAAATACGGTGTGTAAGGAAAGGATTATTGCTTCGCTCGAACTGATAAGGGTTGCTCGCAGTCAACGAAAATGAACAACTAATCAAAGACATTCTTTAAGAAAAAAAACCTGAAATACTGTCTTTGATTAGTTGTTTAAAATTGAGGTGGTTCTTTGTATGGAGAAGTTTTTTCATTTCCTAAAAGATTTCCTTTATGAAAGTTGTTTAGTTTCGTTAACTCGAACAATAACTAGGTATATGTGTTCGTGTAAAGCTGTCCCTTACACCAAGTATATAGTCAAGATAGACTTGCTGAGTGAGCAATCACATTATTGAGTTCCAAATAGTAGGTATCTGCGTTTAGACTTTGCAGTTGGTCTGTACAGATCTTTACGGCCTGTAAAAATATGACCAGAGGGTTAGGGTATGAAATTGGATCAGTTTGTGTGTGTCGTCGGCATATTGTGTTATTCATCTTCCGGAAACAATGCGGGTGGTGGTAGTGGATTGTGATTATAGAAACGATTGCTCTCTTTGGGTGGCAATAACGCGAACGTTAGATCTTTTTTGTCCACGATAGCTATTTTCGTCTTTATATTTCGACAACCTTTTTTAGCCTGTAGTGTTAAAAAAAAACAACATTTAGATAATGGAAGGCCACATAAAACGATATCCGTGTTACCGATAAAACTGGTTGTAAATGGGAAAAATATCAATCTCGTTATAAAATCTATTGACACGGAAATAAATTCACAATCCCGGAAGCTAGTATAAAAAAATAAGAAAAATACAATAAAAAAAAGAAAAAAACAAAATGGCCGCCGTCTGCTGGATGGATGGCGGATGTTTTATCGTAAATAAATGAATTCTTTTTTTTCCGGGTTCTTGCATTTGTGATAAACCGCTTAATTTTAGTTTTGCTGCATTCTGCTTAATGTTGGTTGAATTTGAGATGCAAACAACATGATTAAAATGCTGGACTGGGAGGTCTTTAAGTGTCTTTCTCAAAGAGTTTTGTAATCAGGTCTTTGTTATAATTGGTCTGCCTGCAGGAAATTCTCTAATGATAGAGCATCCAACGACAAAAGCAAGTAGGTACTAGGTAACAACGGCGCAATATTAGGCTGGTCAACATAGAGAAAGCATACACTGATCAGCACAAATTCAGGGTAGGCTTGTGCGCGTCGGTAGGGACCTTTATGAGCTGATGATGATCAGCAAAACTTAGCCCATCCACACATTGAAAGGGGATTTCTGGCTCTTAGGGTCGTATTTATAAAGCGATCTCAAGATTGAGAGCAATATTAAGTATGGATTTGACAGGCCGTTTTGTACTGAAATGACATTTCTGATACAAACTCAAACTCGCTGTCACTCTTGAGAGCTGATTATAAATACAGGCCTTAAAGTCTGTGCTCGAAGATGTAGTTATTTGTAAATTGACCAGTCTTTTTCTTACATCTTTTGCATGCCTATTTTTTTTTAAATCCGTGATTAAACGTTCGTACAAAAGGTGCAATTCGGCCGCGCACAAAATCTTAAATGATCGCTTGTCATTTTATATCCAGGGAGAACAGAAAGGGACGGCAATAATTTCGGGCTCTTACCAAATCGATAGCAATGGCTTTTGAAGTCGTTTAAGAAGGTCCGATCTTGATAATTGTTTTACTTACTAAAATAACCAAACTAGTTACTAAAAAACATTCATAAATAAATATGGGCTAGTGAATCAAAGTTCATAATATGCTAATTTTTACCGGTTTCACAATATTGTATAAGGGCAGGGAGTGATGGCATACGTGTTATAACATTTAAATAAGCAAGTTATTTGGTTACACCTGTCTAATGTGCTAATTTTATGTGATAACTATGACCATAGTTTTAGCCATGGTTGAATTTGATTGAAGGTTTAAAAGAGGCGTTGTTCGACTCGAAAATCCACTCGCTAAGAAGAAGAAAGAGGCGAAATTTTGATATCATTTACCTAACTATGATATTATTCTTATACCTACATGTTATTTCAAAATTTTCCAAAAAAATTTATAGTGCTCGAAATTATTTATTCAAAATGTGATTTTACAATAATTATGTTGTATCTATTTTAATTCCACTGAAAATGTTAGTATTTTTTTTTACTTCCACTTTTTCATTCTTTTTCGTATTTAATTCGTAAAATAAATATAAAAGTTAGAATGCTTATTTATACCACAGAATAGATAAGTATTACATCTAAAATAAAATTCGATAAATTTATGCCTAAAATAGCAGAAAGGCTTATTTTTAATACCATAATACGAAGTAATAACCTGTATTTAAAATTCAAAAACCTATAAAAGGTTTTTATAACACATTTGCTCCACTGAAAAAACTGATAATGATAGAAGACGTGAATTCAGCTTAAAACATGATGAATTCACGTAAAGTAGGGAGCATACTGACATCACCAAAAATAAGGATGATAATACTGTTGCTGATGATAACGGCATTTAAGAGGACATATCATCATGGATTTAGTGGGATGAGTATGCATTACTTAATTATGTTCCTACTGTTTATGTTCCATTTCCTCATATCTCGTGGTATGACCTATTATTTTTCCTACAATTTTCTGATGACGTGCTCACGTCTCCATTGATGTCCTACCAAACTATTAATATTTCCTCTTATTTTGGGTTATGACCTATTATTTTTCTTACTATTTCGTGACGACGTCATCACATCTCCTGTGGTATCATACCAAATATTATTATTTCCTCTTATTTTGGGTTATGACCTATTATTTTTCTTACTATTTCGTGACGACGTCATCACATCTCCGGTGGTGTCATACCAAATATTATTATTTCCTCTTATATTGGGTTATGATCTATTATTTTATACGTTTTGAAGGGAAACCAGAGTTACCGATACCAACCGCTCCGGCTTACTTATGATAACGCCGTGAACACAACGATACCGCGTTTCAGATACTAACAGCGACATCTCTCGGATTATTTGTGCGTAATCAGAAGCTCGAGTATGGCCAAATATACATAATTCATCAACCTAATGACGTAGGAATTTAATTTATAAATAGCGCATCATCTAATTAGAGTAGATATATCCTGTCAGTTGGGCCTACTGCTTCCGTCAAAGTGTGAACGCTTCACTACACTAACCTTCATTTCCTTGTAATTAATTCCTCCTACTACACTACAGTTTCAAGTAAACAATAAGCAGTAATCCCACGCTATTTCCATTCATGTAAGATATGAAATTATTCTTTTGATTTATGTTTTCAAATAGGCGCACTGCGAGCTCAGAACTTTAAATTAGAATTCTGTTATGTTTTTATTGTAAGTATGAACACTATAAGCAACAAAATCTTTTTAAAATAAATTGTACATCTCTACATACATACATACATATACATATATTCACGCCTTTTTCACTAATGGGGTAGGCAGAGCGTAATCGACCTAATCAAAGGTCGTTCCGCCACGTTAGACAAGTTTTGAGGGTTATTCCAGATAGATCTGTATATTGCTATAGTGACAGGTTGTCAGCCCATCGCCTAAATTAGAATACTGAAACCCTCGAATCTATTAGCTGATTTTTACAGCATGCCCGGCAGGAGATGCAGCTGGCACATTCTATGTTTTTCTATCACTTCCAGTCCAGCATGGAAGAATCTCTATGATTATAATATTCTCATTTACCATCCCGCCTCAGGGAAGTTAAAAGAAATACTAATGTAGTAGGATATCTCAGAAAGTTGATTAGTGTCATCGTAAATTTGTAGGAATCATACAAAAGTTGATGAAGGTCCTCTTAAATATGACTTTCAGTAATCGTATTATAGTATTCTACCCTATTACCTACAATATGGTGACTTCAGTATATTTTAAGAGATACGTCTTCATATAAAATATGAAATCTGCATTAAATACGGTGACACTTTCATTGTATTTTATAAATATAATCTAAATTATGAGTATCATTCAAATTTGTAAGAAAGTGTTTTATTTACGATTACTGAGTGTTGTTGTATGAAGAAAATAATATTATTTTAAGTGACCAGTTTTTAAGGTGATAAGCATCATAATATTACCTTAATTACCCAAATAATTTGATTACATCTTACACGTTTTAAAAATGGCATGATATTGAGCTATTATCTCCTTTTCTTATGACAACGCACCTATTTTACACCGATATCACGATATTTTAAGATTACGCCAAAATGTCATTTTTCTCAGTGTCGTAAAGGGTCTCTTATTACACCAATTTCAATATTGTATTGTATCTTATTACGTACTTGTGCGTAATCGTAATGTAAAATGCACGAGTGCTGTAAAACACACGAGTTTTTTTTTAATTAGGTAAAACGCACGGTTTATCGAACGGTACTTTTTTAAATCTTAGCAAAGAGTTTTTATGGCAGAAAAGTGGTCAACATTTTATAAATAAAATTAACTTTGGGAGATAAAGTATAATAAAATAAACATTTAATTCTTTGATTTAATTAATTTTTACAATAAATTACAACCATTTATCTGTAACAAAATCAAAAAAAAAATAATTTACTTTATTAGTAATACTGGCTGGTTTTTGTTTCTTTGGCTTAAAAAAGAAAGCTTTGATGCGCGCGCATCCTAATTTGTGAACGAGTAAAAATTATTCCGCGCGTTTTTCCTTTTCGCTGTATTGTTTTACTTGTTTAGCTATTTCCTCGCAAATATGTTATAAAACGTCGTACGACATACGTGCGGTTTGATAATTACAGCCTCTGCTTTCTTGTAGTCCTCGCCTACGGCTCGGTCTAGCAATATCGCCTCGGCTGTAATGATCAACCCACCGCACTTATATCGTAATGTACTATATAATTATGTCACGCAGAAGATTATGATGTCATAATATTATAGAATCTTAATAATATTAAATAATGTTTATAAGTTTTGTAAACAGCTTTGAAAATTGCGTTCATTTTAAAAACATTTTAACAGCAAACCTCACGATATAATTTTATTCATTAAGTTGATACCTAAATAGAAAAATAAATTACAGCTATATTCTTAGCGCGGAAGTCAAATACAATTAAATCCTTTTTAATTTAGGTACTATGATTGCATTAAGTTTTTTTTTTAACCTAAATTGCAATACTTATCTGTCTGTACTCATCAGCTGCCTCTAACATAATTATTATGGTTAAAAAGCGGAGCAGGTTGGTTAATACATTCTATATCTTTTAATAATTTTAAGGCCTGTCATATAAATTTGACTGTAATTTTCACTATAATACTTTAGTATAAAATTAAAAAAAATAATCGGTTCGAATAAGAAAATGAAGTGGTAATCTTGTTACTTACCATTTGTAACCGGCTTCCATATACGATCGTATGAATTCGACCCAAAACTCCTAGATTATTCTAATCTAAATTATTTTTCAGTAATTTTAACACAAATAACGCTATCAAAAATATTTGACTTTACGAAGTCAATTACTGACAACAAGTAAATTTTGAGTAAGGACTCATAAGATACTATGGCTCGTATTTATGAAGCGATCTCAAGATTGAGAGCAATATTAAGTACGGATTTGACAGGCCGTTTTGTATTGAAATTACATTTCTGAAACGAACTCAAACTCGCTGTCAGTCTCAAGAGCTGATTATAAATACGGGCCTACGATCAAAGTATTTTTTTTGTTAAACTAAACAATTAATATCTATTCGCCAAATGTCGAAACCAGTTGGTTGAAATATTTAAAGGTTTTGAACTTATTTGTCTTTATTGTGTTTCCACAAAGTAAAACACAGGGTAGGGTAGAATTGATGTAGTCAACCCCAGGATGGGTTATTCGCTAACTGAACCTACTCAAATCTGATCCCACGAGTTCAGTTGACGAAACTTGAAATTAAAATATTTTGGCTTCGTCAACTAAACCGACTTTTAAACTTTCATAGATTAAGTTTATTTGGATCATAAATGTCTCAACTTTTTATTTAATATCAACAAAAACATCGTGTAAAAGTTTTTTTTTTTTTTTAAGAACTCCTAGAACTTGGTTTACTTTTTACAAAATTTTTGTTCAATTTATTGAAAACGATACTTACCCTCCCGGATTAGAAGTAGCAAGTTTTCCCTTCAGACCATTTATTATGTTGATTTCTACGATAATGGAATTCCACAAATTTTGGATTACACAATTAACGTTGAATACCAAACTGGAGAGTATCATTCGATATTTCCTTATTGAATCCGTACATTTGTATTTATTTTACAGTCCGGGGCAGTTTATATAATGACATCGGTCTAGTTCGGCTTAATAGATACAACGTGCAACAGAAAGTGTATTATGCACCCTAAATTATGTGCATCTGCCCATGAAACTAAACATTTTTGCTAAGGTACATAGTGCGAAAAACGAAAAAAAAAACGTTCAAAATGCATCAGATAGTACACTTAGTAGGAAGCCAAATTATTTTTTCGTGATTCGGTCTATGTTAAAAGTTGTTCAATTTCATGGGAAGAAACAAAGCAATGGAAAACAGAATTACCATAGAGATAGCTGTTATATATGCTTGTTGTTCGATTGAATACGAAAAACCTAACAAAAATACGTATACCCTTCAAAAAAAAACAAAATTCGACATTGCCTGCATGTTACACTCGAAGTAGATAAAAATATACCGCTGAAAAGTTCACAAATATCCAAACATCGTACCAGTTATTCGTATTATGTCAATAAAACAATTTTCATCAAAAAATTTGATATCACTAACAATAGGGAAAAGTTACTTAAGCATACATGCAGAGTGTATTAAATTGTATACAGGGTGAATATTTGAAAGTGAAAATTCCTTGAATTTACAAAATTTATTTGCAAATACCGGTAATTAGGTACACACGGTTATTATTAGTAATATTGTGTAATTAACATTAATAACCATCATCCCACAGATTAAATCGTACTACCGAATTTTCATTAATTTATTAAACTGAAAGTAATTTAAAGGACATTGATTCAATGTGGTCCAAAATGCTGCCCAGAGTTGAGACTACTTCCAACGGGTTCCTGGCATCATTGTGCATCATGGAAAAAAGAAAATTTTGATATCGATCCCTGAGATATAAAAAAAGTATTGTAGTTTTTTTCGATATTTTCTTTTTTTTCATGAGGCTCAATGATGCCAGGAATACGCTGGAGCTCTGGGCAGCATTTTCGACCACTTTCATTCAAAGAATTGAGTGTTTTTAGTTACGAGAATCGCGACCATTGTATTTCATCCTTTACTGTAAAAAGTTAGCCGTAAAACTACAATTTCCCCTATGATTGGAGTATATTGTAACATCGACGTAAAATTTATTTTGTATTCTTTTTACGTTATTTCCGATCGCCTTTGTAAGACTACAATAGATGGTGATTCCTTTGTACGTGTACCGGTAAATTGTACCGGAATACTCAAACGTTACCGGTGAAATAACCGGGATCGAACACGGTCCAAAGGTTATGTTAATGAGGGTAGTTGGATTTTGAATGAACTAGTTTCCGTTCGCGGCTTTGGTCGTTTAGAGTAAAAATATATTTTCAAAGAAATTCTTTTAGGGCAGAGTGTTGTAAGATCTCTGAAAAAACTTAATTTATTTACTTTAATTTATTTTTAATTTATTGGCCAAAATAAGGGTACATTTCGGGAAAATTACAGTAGTCATCTCCAAAAGCCAAAAGAACATGCTAGACAAGATTCTGGGAGTCATAAGAGAAGATGATAAATTATTATTAATCGGGAATAATGTTAAATCATGAATACATCTTCTTCTTTGCGTGTCGCGACGAATCAAATTTTCTCAGCCCAAAAAGTTGCCACACATGAATACATCGAGGGTTTCACAGCTAAAGCGTTACTGTGCTTCGGAAAGCACGATATGACCTCGGGATCGACAGCCCACGAAGCACAGTCTAACTTTTGTTTATTTGGTCTTATTTCCGAATTTGGCCGGAAGTTTAACCACGTGATGAGCGAAGAGCAGCTTTATTTGGAATAGGTATTTTAATTAAGACAAAAAGGGAAGTTTGCTCAGGGCTAATGTAAACAATCCTTGTAGCCCTTGGCTGGAAAAATCCTTTTTTTCTAATCCAATTATGCAACAGTTAACCGCATTTGATGGAACAAAATTAATTGTGGTATTATTTCCCGACTGTGAGAGAAGAGAGATGTGTTTTTTCACATCAGGCCCTATAATAAAATGATAACAAAAAGATATACTAATATTTTTCTGGGTTTGCAATGTATTTTCTGTTCACCACCCTACTCAGGCAGAGACGAGAAAAATGACTCTACTCTAGAAAAAGCTCAATCAAAACAAAAAGGCACTGACATCATCTAGCTCTACACAGTCATAGGGAAATAAAATCTTAACAATATAATGGGGTGTAAGGGACAGCGTACCAGAAATTGATAGGGGTTGCTCAATTCAAACTAAACAAATTTTACCAGGAAATTATTTCAGGAAATGCAAGCTTGTCCTATAATTTCAATATCCATCCGTGGTGTTTCTTGTGGTTGTTTCTGTGATTTGTCCATGGCAACTCTTATACAGGGAACCCTAGTGGGGGGGGCTATGAGTTTGATTCTGTTTTGTTTATCTTTGATTATTTTAAATGGTCGAGAACGAGTTAAAAGATTGTAACATTTTCAGTAATAAAATTTTCTACGATCCCAAAATGTAATCCAATTTCAGGCTGTATTCAGTTAATATGACTAGTCCTCCAATATGGAAATGTAGCACACTCGCGAAAACATATCCCTAAAAGCTCGCGGTGGGAAGCACCGGAATCTCAGTAAAATGTGAAAACGCTGAGAGCTTCCGTTTTCTGCTCCAAATCCTGGATTATAACCAGAATGTGCCAAATTTTCGGATTAGGTTAGAGGAATGTGAGGTAATAGCATAATATACTGTTTAGTATGCGGATTTTAAGTATAAAGTCACCAAAAGGAATACGTAGGTCGTCGGCACATAATATGAAGAAAAAATAAATATAGTAAACAAAAAGTTGTTCAGAAACATGAGCTGAGTTAAGCAAGATGTTTGCATCCAGCGATCCAGCCAGCTTCTAACACAAAGTACCTACATACTTATCTCCTTATACAATAGTATATTTTATATCAAGTGGATTATTAAGATGACGAATGTACGATACCGCTTATATTTATAGGTAGGTAGGCCTCTGATATGGTTTGGGTAACAACACAACCGCTTGTAGCTAGAGACACCAGCGGTACCTATCCTAGAGCACGGAATATTATTTTTTGACAATCCGGTAACTCAGCCTAGGTATATTGATCAAAAATTGTCCTAAGGAATAAAAGTAAATGTTTTACTGAATGCTTTTTATTGTCTCTGAAGACTGCCACCTGATGCCAAGTTCTGGTATTTATTACACCCTGACCTTGAGACAGAAAGAAACATGAGACTCACCAATCACTTATTCATGAGGATACGCCAGGCAAACATGATGGAAAATGGGCGCTTTTCCACTAGACGGCACGTCAACGGCAACGGCGACGGCACGGCGACGATCACGTGACAATATCTATGGGAATCGATGACATGCCGTGACGGTGCCGTGCCGGCAAGTGGAAAAGCGTGTCATATAATTTCTTTGATTTTCATACTTTATCTCACCTACGATATCGTCGACGGTACCGTGCCGTCGCCGTTGCCGTTGACGTGCCGTCTAGTGGAAAAGCGTCCAATAACTGAAAGATTTCGCACAAAATATTTCAATTTTTTTTCTTTTTTTCTTTTTAGAGATAATCCAGGGATTATTAAAACTACGGTTCTCAAGTTAATACGACTGCGTCACGTCTTTATCCCTTACAGGGAAGGAAAAAATATCAACAGCTTAGTAAAAATCGTATCATCACGTCTGCCATTTTTACTGAGGGTCATTTCAGGAAAAAATATATAGTTAGTCATCGCATTAATTTTAAACCTTTACCGACTTTGTCAAGAAAAGCATCGGTACATACATTTTTTTTTTAAATAGCTCTCAGGCGAAAGCCACGTCTTTTTCGCATGCGCGAATTTTCTTGCGTCAAAACTGGCGGCGCGTCTTGCGAAAAAAACAAACGTATGGGAATGTATGGGAGAGGCCACGTCTTTCCGAGAGAGGCCACGTGTTTCGGCGTCCGGCGGTGCGAATTGCGAATGTCAAAAAAATCGCCCGTGCGTCTGCCAAACATCTGCCAAATCAGTACGGTTTTAGGGCTGCCACTTGTATAATTTTAGTTTTTTTTTATCTCGTCACGGAAAACGGACGATTTTTTACTAACTTAATAATAGTTAGTAGATATGTTACGCACAATCCCCGAAATCGCTCATTGGCCGAAAAAAAAAAGGATCATTTCGCGGATTGGCAAATGCAAAGCGCACAATCCCCGCAATGTCCTTTTATTTCGGCCATTGAGCGTTCTAAAACGATCATTGATGATCATTCCGCGGACTGGCAAACACGAAACAGCCAATTGCCGAATTCGGGGTTTGGCAGTTATTAGGATGTTATTTGTGTGCAATAATAAATGATTAAATACATATATTTTTAATCCGACTTTTGCACCGTGATACTCAGAATAAAACTTCCTTATACTGGGTATTTCTCCTGATTGACGGAAATTTCTGTCAATGTTCCGCGATAAAAACATTACATTAGAATAATTTTACAGCTACAAGCTTTTTAATGTGAATAGTAGGTATATCGCTTTTTGGATGTGGGTCACTTAGTATATTTTTTTTAAATGTTTAAGTTTTTATGTAATAAATAGTTAAAAATTTCCGTCATATAATTTCAGTTGGAGAACTACTACGCTGTGATAAGATTGCAAAATATTTTCACCTGGCAGCCCTAACATGTTTTGACCATGAGTCCGTGCCAAATAACTTTGCGCGTGAAGAAAAATGGAACTAATTTTTCCAGTCTCCTAAGTGTCATGTTCTAAAGACACTAGCGCCATACATAACCGCAAAGTTATCTGGCACGGACATGGACAATATGTTAACAGGACTGAGCTCCGGCAACAAGAAAATGTGCCGTGCGAGATAGCTAGATGTGAACTCTCTGCCCCTTTTGAATAAAGGAGACCGTTCCAAAAGTTCCAAAACCGTATACCGGGGTAGTATCCTATGGTGCACTGCACTTATTACCGTAATTCTGCTAGCAGTGGACCACCAATCAGACGTCAGCAAAACAGCAGTAACAAAAAATTTTATTTGAAGACTTTCGCGCTTTGCACACATTATAACTCAAACACATACGTTCTTTGATACCCCTGTTAAACAGTTATAATGGCCCCGATTTGTAACCATCCCGACTTAACTAAATCTCAACTAAAATTATTGCCATCCGGTTCTGTTCTCTCATGGTAGAAAATGACAGGTATGGACTTATATTAGTTAAGTCGCGTATTTTGCAACCATGAATTGCTACCAATGTTGAACTTGAGTTATCGCCTAAATTAAAAAAACAATACTAAAACTCTCGAATTCCTTAGCTGGTTTTTAAAGTATATACCTACCCAGGAGGAGATGCGGCTGGCACATTCAATGTTTGTTTGTTTGTTTGTTTAAAACCGTATACTGGGGTAGTATCACTGCACTTATTATCGTTATTAGGTAATTAAAATTTATTTTTCTGGTATATTTCAAATTCTGCTAGCGGTGTGTTATTGCATGCAAGTCTGTTTTCTTGATTGACATTTAAGTCCAAAAATAAACGAATTTTGATTTGAAGTTGCTCAAGCTTATTTAAAAGTTCATCTGCGGCGATATATAGCGGGAGTCGGCGTTATCTAAAATAGGAAAGAGTAAAGTTTAAGAAAGAGATAGTAGAAAGATTGATAATCAAAAATGTTGACTAAACAATATTTTGTTTTATTTGTTACTGAGCCATACGGTTACGGAACAGTCTCCCCTAGTTGCTTTTATTTATTTTTACGTATGATAGTTGCTTTTAATTATGTTTTTTACTTATGAAATGAAAGATTACAAAGGGACAAAGAAATCACGTATCTCGTTCGATACGAGTTCTATCTCACTCGACTCGTTTTTTATATGATAGCTCTGGCAGACCATATTCAATATTAAATACAAGTTCATAGGGCGTTACCTACACCCTATGAACTTGTATTAGAATGTCAATTTTTTATACCTAGTGCTCAGTCCTGTTACTAGCAATAAGTCCATGGTTTTGACATGGCATATATTAGACATATATTGACATTACGTGACATGTTTACATAAATTCGCGCATTTGGTCGCGGCTTCTTAGTACAGGAGTCAACCTAGCGATAAATGATGACCATCGAAAGTGTGGCAAACCTTAATGAAAACTTATCAAACGTCTACCAATCGAAATATAATCGAAATAAAAAAGTATATAGTTCGTAAATAATGTCTCCTTCATTTTGTATGTGTTCCAATTATGTACATCAAAAAGTTAAATTGGTAATCTACTGGATTACAAACAATAAATAGGTATTGTTTTGCTATACAGGCATCATTAATTCAAAATGGTATCATTTATTTAATATTATCAAAACTTTAGACAAGTGTATCGGCATCATGCTCTTGGTCTATATTGGTCATGGCCTGTCAATTTAGACGCCGCCGCAGAAACAGACGCCAAAACAGACGCAAAAGTTGCCGCAGAATCAGACGCGCAAAGACGTGGCTTCCCTGTCAGAGTCAAACATGGAAGTAAAGCCTTCAAAGTAGGACACTAATAAATATTCTGCGGTAAGGTCTATCATCACACCGCATACGTTTAGTTCAAACCTTTAGGGGACGCTTTGAAGCCGTCACTTTGCATTAGATAAGGAAAAACTTTGCCCATTTCGCTCCGTTTTGTAGCTAACAGGAAACCAACACTACGGATCGTATTTATGAGGCGAGCTCAAGATTGAGAGCAATATTAAGTATGATTTTGACAGGACGTTTTGTACTGAAATGTAATTTTTTGATACCAACTCAAACTAGTTGTCAGTGATGTTTATGAATACAAACCAATTTTCATGCAGGACTGAAAGCGATAGAAAAATATAGAATAGGTACAATGTCGCTATATCAGCTGCTTCTCTTCCCGGACATACTGTAGAATTTACAAGAGGGACCAATTAGTGTATTGCATTGCAACTATTTTAGCCAATGAACTGACCTATCACTATAGCAATACGATTTATATCTTTCTAAAACATCCCTTTATAAGCTTGTGGTTACAGGCGTGACTTTTATGTGTGTGTATGTAAAATTTTCTCTAAAGATTTATTGTTTACGTTTTGGGTACCTATCAATCTGTTTGTGACGGGTTTGATATAAAAATTTAGCGCCGAGATAAATTTTAAATCTGTTAACGACATAAAACACCTTGAATTCCCAGTTCCTTGCCATGAATATTATTTATAACCCAAAGGAACCACTTGACGACCCACGAAGGTGGTAAACTTGAAAAATTTCTCCCATACACTATACAGCGTGTTCAGATATGAGAGCTACTTTGCTACTCGATAAAATTAATCGGGGTACCGGATCCATTCGTATGTATTAAATAAAATAATATCTACAAAATTTTCGTCATTGGCTGAGCGTTAAAAAAATTTGACTGCTCAAATAAAAGTGATATGACAGTGATAGACATCATCGGGTCCACCGGTAAGCCTGGGACCAAATGTGTAGATAAATATCAAACTCCGGTAAGTCCACCCTATGGTCGTAACCTAACTATGAATGGCGCCAAATTCCAAATTTAAAACTGTATACGTCAGTTTTATCCAAAACGAGGTAAGTCACTTAAATACTAATGAAAGTAACGGTCAAAATCGACGGTTTTTATCAAATTCCGGTACGTCCGTTGACAAGTCTTTATAAAATTCAAGCATGTCCACGCCGACCAATCAGAGTGAAGGATGGCGTCCAAGATGGCTACCAGTCGCACGATTTTAGCCATGTCAAAATCAGGTATGTCCAATCACCTTTTTTCAAAACCCGGTAAGTCCTCAGTGATTTGTTTCAAACTCCGGTACGTTTCACTAGTCCAATCTTTTATCTTTATTTTCTAGCTGTACCAGTTAATTAATCATTATTTTTATTTGTTCTTATACATACTAACCCCTTTCTCTAGTGGTCCATGTTATTAAATCATAATTTTAAACTTAACTTTATACCTAAAACACAAATCACTCATTTCCCATTTTTGAGGACATACCGGAGTTTGAAATTTAACTACACAAATCTGAATGGGAGAATGCAAAACATTTTGTATAAACAGGGCGATTTTTACGTGCAAATCTCTAATGGGGTAACTCAGCAAAAAAAAAAACAACAAATATTTCTCGACAACTTTTGTTCTAAGTTTTTATTGTATAATGTTAAGCTACTTCACCAGAGGTCCGCATCCACCAATCATCCTGTACGTAGATATATATAAAAGCGCCTGAGAGAAATTGAAAAGCAAACGCAATTTGCGGTGAGATGAAACCGGCATCACCGTCGCGGCAGGCGCTTTACAAATAAAACTCTACGAAGGTGCACTTGAGAGTCTCGTCGTGAGCCCGCTTTTATATTTCGTACTAGCTATTTGAAATAAAACCGAAATTGTCTCAATAACACCGTGTTTTATTGGTGGTTTAAAATATACGAGTCCAGTAGAAGTGGTGACGTATTGTAAAAGGGTCATTTACTTCCTAATGTAATGACACGAAAATCGTAAGATTGACGAGTGGGATCTTACTTTTTCTATCTAGCTAGTGGGTTGACGCATCAACGAACTTCTAACTGAGCAAGGGTTTCGTGCTTAATACTAATGGGCGCTTTTCCACTAGACGGCACGTCAACGGCAACGGCGACGGCACGGTACCGTCGACGATATCGTAGGTGAGATAATGTATGAAAATCAATGAAATTATATGACACGCTTTTCCACTTGACGGCACGGCACCGTCACGGCATGTCATCGATTCCCATAGATATTGTCACGTGATCTCGCCGTGCCGTCGCCGTTGCCGTTGACGTGCCGTCTAGTGGAAAAGCGCCCAATTAGTACTGACAATTTGTCATCTTATCTATAAATGACATGAAACAGAGCTGCTACATTCCACATGTAGCAGCTCTTTTTCATGCCATTTATAGATAGATACTATACTATACTATACTAACATTATTTTTACGTAAATTTGATACTGTAACAGAATCACGTCAATAATGTCTAACGTTATAACATGTAAGCCGCTATTCTGCTAATGCCCATCTGTTCCTGTGATCTAACCGGACAGCCGACGGCCGGATCCCCTCGGTGACTTGCCAAACGTCCTCCAAATCATTCCGATCGTGGTCTGAGATGAAAAGCTTGTATCTCAAAAATAAGTATTATACGGGATTAAAAATTTTGCTGGCCAAACTTTAGTGTATCTACCTATAGATACTCCGACCTCCATGGGCCCGTGGTAGTGGAACCTACCCACGAAAATTTTCCCAAGGAAGGTAGGTCGAAATAAGGAAACGAAATTTGGCCCCTCAAAACTTGTCAGACGTGGCGGAACGACCTTTGTTTAGGTCGTTTACGCTCTGCCTACCCCATTAGGGATAAAAGCGTGATTATAATGTATGTATGTATGTAATTTGGCCCCTTACAAATTTCTTCCATGCTGGACTGGGAGCGATAGAAAAACATAGAATGTGCCAGCTACATCTCCTCCCGGGCATGCTGTAAAAACCAGCTAAGGGATTCGAGGGTTTTAATATATTGTAATCTAGGCGATGGGCTGACAACCACACTACAGCAATATACAGATCTATCTTAAACAACCCTCAAAACTTGTCAGACGTGGCGTAATGACCTTTGTTTGGGTCGTTAACGCTCTGCCTACCCCATTAAGGGGATAAAGGCGTGATTTATGTATGTATGTATGTATGTATGTACAAAATGACTCGACACCATTTGTATGGGAGAGTCTATTTTTTTTATATATTTCGAGCTATGTTCCTTGAGAAGGTTTTAACCCACACCCTAATGTTTAATTAGCAATTTTTTTTACTCCATGTATTTTTATGAAAAGGAAACCAAAGAGTTTTTTGGAAGATTATAACAATTTGGCCATACCCTGAAAATCTGTAATTACTGTTGCTATAATTACATTTTTGGTAATATTTATTACTCATAGCATCTCTTAGCGAAAATTCTTTTCTCAAAAACTACTACCAGAGGCCTATTAGGCAGTTTAAAAATTATGACATCACGGTTCAGACAATCCAAAGAAAAAATTAGAACGTTTGAGAATACTTCAATATCTGAGTTTCACCCCTTTACTCAAGCCTCCATAACCTATAGTCGGTATAGAGCTGCCACCGTGCGGAACTAACCTCATTCCCTTTGATATGCCAGTTCTGCCGCCCCGTGGTCTAGATCGTTTCTCGATAGCTCTCACTTTAATAACACTACCTACTTTTCTTGTAAAAGGCCTTTAGGTATATAGGATGTTAGAAAATAACGCACTCTTTAACTGATGGAAAAAAAATGTTGAATGTCCCAGCCTGGCTGAGCTGGGCATGTCTTCTTCTCATGAAAAATCCATAAACCTTCAGGCCCTGCTACCTTTGTCAGCTCAGAATTCAGAACGTAGGTAGTATTTCAATTGATGAAAGGTAGGTATTTTTTCGGTTAATAATTTATTACAATAGTTCGCATTTCAAGTGTTGACTTTGAAAAAGAGATAAACTCAAGAACTCTCAAAAGTAACTGCTTCTTTTCAAAGCTTGTTTAACTTCAAAACACAACATTTAAAAATTCCTTTTATATAACTAATGTTAGCTTTACAGACATCAAAGTAACTAAAATGTTAGTGACAAAATCGTTTCTTTTTACGTACATTTTAAATGGGCGCCCCTTGCGTACCTGAGAAATTCCTCGCTTTATAAAGACTGAAATGGAATGTTACCCCTACATACAGTGAATTAAATGTATTTTTATTTCTCTCAGTGAAAAACAAATTCACTGAGAGAAATAAAAATACATTTAATTTACGGATATATAAATATCTATTGCGTCGTAGGCAGATTGTCAACTTAGTAAAGGACGTTTTCCGTTACGCCACACCTGAATTTCAAGAAGATACCTATTATTTGGTAAGAGATTGTGATACCTACCGGCTACCTTATGATTGATTATCAGCTACACTGAACTTTCACGTACCGATTTTTATAGTATAAGCGTTCTCGCTTATGGACTTGCCCTTCTGGGCTTAAAGCAGGTAGCACATTCTACGTTGTATATAGCTTCCCTGCCGGCCCAGTAATTTTCTAGCAAACTCAGAATTAATTTCTAAAAATCTACCTCCAAACCTCCACATTATTTTCCCCACAAGAACTCCCCAGCCGCTACCGCCGGCGTTGAATGAAAAATCTAATATCACTCAACTCAGGCTAAACTCAACAATAAAATTGCTACTCATGAATTTTAACTAGGCATTTTCTTTGCGGCACCCTGAGCTCTTCCACTTAATCTTGGAGCGCCAGAATAGTGGGGAATAAAAAGTTATAGGACCTGCGACAGAGTTTTGGATTAAAAAGGGTAGGGAAAATACCTGGCGTGTTTTTGTGCTGTGTGTGATGTAAGCAAAGGCATACATGTTCAAAATGAATAATTTTCCCTAAAAATATACATATAAACATCACGCATTTATATGGTTTTAGGGGTAGGCAGACCATCAACGACCTCATGAAAGGTCATTTTTGCTGATTTTCTGATCGATTATTAATTTTGTTGGTGTAGTCCTTCACGGGGTGTCAGCCCGATGCCTACATTGCAAAACACCAATATCCTCTTATAGTTTTGCTGGCTCTTGTAGAATGCCTAGGACGAGGAGCAACTGGTAAATTCTATGCTGTTTCATCCACAGTCCAGCACAGAAGTTTTGATTTTAGGTAAAAATATTCATCCAATAGGAACTAAGTCCCTCTGTTTTCTGAAATGAAGGGGAATTAAATGCCTCTGACAAAATGAAGGTTCCTGCAGCCAGGATTGAAGAGGGTCGTTCTGTGAGATGTGGCTGAGCTGAGAGACGTTTCATTCTGCATTCCGAAAAGATAAGAAGGTTCTGGAAGTGATCATAGAATTAAAAATAATACATGAAGTCACGCTTTTATTCCTTACGGTATAGTCAGAGCGTAAATCGTCTAGTAGAAGGTCTTTAAATTTTTTTATGTCTCTGACAGAATGGAGTCGTAATACTTTGATACTACTTATTTTACGCTGTCAAATTTAACTGCCTTCGTGGTCTAATGCTCTGAGACGTGGGCTCTTGGAGATCCCCAGAGGTCCCGGGTTCGATTCTCGGTGGTGGACACCGATTTTGTGTGGTTTTTAATTTGTTTAGGACATTGCAGGCTGACCACCTGACTGTCCGAAAAATAAGATGTTCCGTGCCGGATGCCACTGTCGGACAGGCATATCAATAGTCGATCCTGCGCCTGTTTTCTCTCTGATCGTGTCAGTCGGTCTGTCTTGACAGAATCAGATTGAAGGAATAGAGAGTGCACTTGTGTATTGCGCTAACACTTGGGAACTAAAAACTAGTCCCGCGCAGATTTTGATCTCTAGGCGATTGGCCGCCGTCACCGAATATCGAATGGGAGGGCTAGTATTTCAAGTTCTATATTTTAATTTGATGTCGTATCTAGTACCCTGGTTTCAGAACCCACGCTGTTTATTTACGATGGACTGATTTAATAGTGAACAAATCTTCAGTCCACGCCACAACCTGGACTTACCTTTGTGATTCAGGCTCGTATTTATAAAGCGATCTCAAGATTGAGAGCAATATTAAGTATGGATTTGACAGATCGTTTTGTACTGAAATGACATTTCTGATACAAACTCAAACTCGCTGTCACTCTTGAGAGCTGATTATAAATACGGGCCTCAGAGTAGTTATTCACTCATTCAACGTTTTGTAGTTTTTGGACTACTTGCTTTATTTCACGTATTTTTTTAATTCGTATTTGAAAAGGTAGCACTGAAAAATACGACTTTGGCAGGACTTGAAACTACGAGGTTCGGAATGCCGTTCCATCTCTTTGCCAACTGAGCCACCGGGATACTCGCATTGGCGAATGAGTTCATCATCATCAGCCACAACGGCCCACTGCTGGACATAGACCTTCACAAAATTGGGGGTATGTGCCATACTCACCACGCTTGGCAGGCGGGTTGGTGAGCGCAGTAGAAGTTTTCAATTCACAGGGAACGCTGCTGCCCATTTCCCTGGATTTACCCTTTAGTCGCCTTTTACACCACCCGCAGGAAGTGATGGGGTGATGCTATTCTAACCCGGCACTACACGGGCGCATCAGTTACTTATTGTCAATTTCTCTTTCCTTATCTTGTGTTTTTGAGTATTTAATTTGGATCGTCTGCAGTTTGTAAACATGGCAAGAGCAGTGTCTCTATGAATTATGTAAGCTCCTTTGTGCTCCTTCCATACAATCTCTGTCACCACCAACGTACAGTAAAAAAAAAAGACTTGACGCTGCTGGCACAAAGTAGGTACAACTAGTGCCACAACAAAAAAAAAAACATCAGAATTAGAAATAAAATTAAAAAACTTCTAGATAAGTAAATACATACATACATAATATAACGCCTGTATCCCTAATGGGGTAGGCAGAGCGTCAACGATCCAAACAAAGATCATTCCGCCACGTCTGACAAGTTCTGAGGGTTGTTTAAGATAGATCTGTAGGTATATTGATGTAGTGACAGGCTGTCAGCCCATCGCCTAAATAACAATATACTAAAACCCTCGAATCCATTAGCTGGTTTTTACAGCATGCTCGGGAGGAGATGCAGCTGGCACATTCTATGTTTTTCTATCGCTCCCAGCCCAGCATGGCGAAGTACGTATATATTGATAAGTAAATTGATATAGAAAAATTGCGAACTGTTAACTTGTATGGTAGTCATATTTTTCGTAATATAAATATATGACTAGGAAGAAAACGAAACAAAGGATTCTGTTTATTTGAACACAAATATACTTTAACATCCTCAAAATAAAACACAAATAAAAAACTTTCCTCATTATTACTTAAATTCAAAAAAGTTTTAATCGCAGTTCCCAACTCAAAAGTCATAACTCACAAAATATAATTTCTGTACCTTACTTTTCACAATAAAAAGAAATTAACAACAAAAAATGTAGGCGCCTATGAACGGCTACATGCCATAATTTTCGCGGTGGCTGTCTGCCTTTCTTCATTTGCGCCTTAGACAAGAGTTTACGGTTAAAAGTGTCGCAACTGCAGTAACTCTTACTCGGAAAACTTGGCTCAGAAACAGCCATAATGCGAGGAATTTCTCCTTTTGTGATGTTTGTACCTTTACTGTATTGCTTTTTTGTGGGATAAACTTTGTGTAATTGCTCATTATAATTTTTCAGGCGTTAAAGCCTAGTACTTATAAGAGAGTCAAAATCATGGTTTACCATTAATATAGAATGAGGAATTAACATGTCAATGTAGAGTACCTACTCTACACCCAAAAAACTGTAGATGTTTGTAACATTCATGACTTTATAGTCAAAGTCAAAGTCAAATAATTTATTTCCAAATAAATTCTTACGAACACTTTTAAAAAGTCACAAGCGAGTCTATTACAAAGAAAATTGTATCAATATCACAAAAGAAATCAAAATAAAAAAATATATCACAATGATGAAGAAGCACGAGAAACTCGCACTTTGCGGCCCCCCTAAAAGCTTGTACGCTCGGGTATGCTCAAGTTTTTCAAAATTACCGCATCTATTTTACCGAGGCATAATCACCCAGTGCCATCGATTCGTTAAGGGCACAACTAAAATGATGACTAAAATTATCGTCGTCTCTTTCTGTGAAAACGACAAGTATAGACTTATATTAGTTAAGTCGTGATTTTTGCAACTACGAATCGCTACCATTCTTACACAATTGTGACTAGACTTGATGATAATCTTCTGAACCTTGTAAAATATATGAAAACCATGCGGCCTTAAAAGAAAATTTACCCAAACCACCGACAATTCGGCACATAAAAGTGTACAAAAGGGTCTAGAAAGCCGCCATCTTAGCATTGCAGATTCGCAACTCTTTTAGAGCTGGCGCCGGCCGCGGTTGTAATCTCGCGGATAATAATGCCAGAGCATAGATACACCTAGGGTTGCATGGTTTTATATCGATATATCATTAAATATTATCTTATTTAGCCATTCGTGTTCCACTGCTGGGCAAAGGCCTCCCTCCGGTGTCTCAACGACTTTCTATCCTGTGCTCCTTCCGGCCAAATCTCGAGGAAGGCATCGAGCTCATCTCTACACCACCGCCGCCTGGGCTTGCCACACCGCCGTCTGTCTCTTATACATCAATAAGCATTTATAACATAAATAAATGTATAAACAAAACTTATTCAACTTTAGGGTGTGAATCTATCTATGAATCCAAGAAACATAGGTTGAATTATGCAAAAAGAATGAACTTCACACTCCCATACAAAATGGTGTCAGCGGCTCTAGTCATTTTGTATGACCCATATTTTTTCATATTTCGATAATTGTTGATTGGCGAAGGTTCTTCAGTTGAAAAGTTCAGCAGGGCCTTCGATTTGTCTACACGTGTTGCATACTTCACTATGAATAATGCCTGTCATTTTCCGTTGTGAAGTTCGCAACGAAAGACATAATGTGTAGACAAAACGAAGTCTACGGTGCGCATCATAGGGCCCCCTGGACTGTAAAGTTATTACTTCAATAGCCAGACATCGAACCGAAATTTCGATTGGAGGACCAAGCCAAGATACTCGTAGTCATGTCGATCGATAAAATTTTGAGAGCAGTAAGGCAACTCTATCGGGCGGGCCTCATCTGGTGATACAGTGCGCGACATCGCACCCGTTTCACTAATGTGCCGGGTCATTCTATTCTTGCATCGCTTCTCTTCCTTTGTTTATCGCAGTAGTAATAGTAGGGAGTTGTGTTACTCTATCAAAAAACAGTTTCTGGAATTTATTTTATAAGTTTGCCAAACTTCAAAAGTGGAAGCATTATGACATGACCTTAGTGCTATATTTGAAGCCTAGAAAACACAATTTATTTTATTTACCTATTTAACTTATGCACACCAAAAATGATATGTGGGCGGGCTTATTGCCAAAGATATTGTCTTTTCCCAGGTGCGAGATTTTTCATTCACCAAAGAAAAATGGCTTGTTTAGGTCATGAAACCATAAAACATTCTAAGGTCAGTTTCGGTGCGCTTATAGAATTGTTCAACGAAAGTAAGAAACAAAATCCTAGGACCATATTTATAATCAGCTCTCAAGATGACAGCGAGTTTGAGTCCGTATCAGAAATGTCATTTCAGTACAAAACGGTCTGTCAAATCCATACTTATTATTGCTCTCAATCTTGAGATCGTTTTATAAATACGAGCCTTAGTTACTTCTATCTCAACTCAACATGTCGAGCAATCAACGTTCTGCCTACCCCGCAAGATTTAGGTACCAATTCACCTATACTTTTTGAAAATATTCTGCCATCGTGGAACACAACAACACTATCATATCGTTTTATCTTTATTGTTTTTGGAATATATTTGGGTACACGGGGCTTTGTATGAATATAAATAAGTATGGAGGCTTTCCGCAGATTGAATATCAAGGCAAACATTGCTTACAGTATTATTTTAGCAATGGATGCGGTAGCTTAGGAGATTGCACATAATATGGTTCCTAAACTCTCGGTTTCAGAATTCGAGAGATTGGCCCTGATTCGATAGAAACATGATTCTAAAAACCATTTTAGCCACCCACAAGAGAACAGAAAAGGACAGTAGTAGGACAACAGGGTGCATCGGGTCGATCGGCTTGAAACCCACACGACAAGAAGAAGATGGACAGAGAATTGGTCGCGTTTCGGAAACTCATTTTCGTAATGTCGTATCGTAGGATACAGACTGAACTGCAGATTGAAAATCAATATAGTTACTCTGTCTGCATGCATTACCTCTCAGACTATCCTTTAGGCTGGTATTTATAAAGCGATCTCAAGATGAGAGCAATATTAAGTATGGATTTGACAGGTCGTTTTATACTGAAATGACATTTCTGATACGAACTCTAACTCGCTGTCACTCTTGAGAGCTTATTAAAAATACGGGCCTTAGTAAGCTGCTGTAAGCCTTGATGATGTGATGATAGCAAGTTTGCAAATAAATCCGATTAAGACTTACAGAAATATGATCTCTATTTTTGAGAGTCCCATTTTTGTGAATATCCCTAAGAACAATATGGAATAAAAAAATAATATTCCTAAGAACAATGTATGGAACAAAAATATTGTTAGCTGAAGAATGATTTTATTTTTCAGTTTTTTTTTAATTCAAATATCAGAATATTTTGTTTTATAGTTGCAAGTAGGTAGCTTATTTTGGTAAAATACTTGGGTATATACTATATGCCATGGGTCAAAATAGGGACCCAACAATTTTAATCCAAAAATATCCCGGTAATCAAGAAAGATTTTTATAAGATTTTGTCTTAATCTTCTATTTAGGGGATTGGTGTTCCTCAACAGTGAATGTTATATTTCAGAAAAAAAAAATACCTATAAGCAACCCCATACCTAAAAATCTAAAATGTTAACCCCATAGGTACTCTTGTTGATTGTTCTGTAACTTTGGATCTCACATCTATTAAAGTCAGCTAAAATTTTTAAATCTGAAAATATCTCGGCAATCCTCAAAGTTTTTAATTTTTTTTCCATCAAACTTATAGGATACAAAATGCTTCTTGACAGTAGGGGTCTTATTTTGGCAAAACGTGGACCCCATGCGTTTAAATGCTAATCCTGTTGATAGTTAAATAACGTTGGGCCTCTCGTCTGTCGAGTTGACATCGTCTAAATTGAATATTATGCGCAAATTGAATCCACTACGGCCGAGGCACCTGTCAACGAATTTCATATTTGGTTGGGTATTACTAAGGGATCTAGAATTGTTTCTGTCTTTTTTTTCTACTAAAATGGTTGTCGGAGTTGATTTTAAGTACTTTGACTTCAAAACTATTTATATCTTATTTTCTTTAAAAAAGACAGCTTTTTGCGCCGCTATTTTACCAACTTATTCAGATTTCCCGTAGGAATCAGATATATTTCCGCCTTAAAAAGTATCCTTAAGGGCCGCAATTATAGTTGAGACTCAGAACCGCACTCGGGAGTCGATCAAGCAAGTCATAATTAAACTTTTACTCAGAACTTGAGTAGCTTGTTAATTTATAAACGCAACCGCACTCAAATCAGGTACGTATCAGCTAAATCGAGTTCATAATCGTGAGTCAGTCTTTTTCTTCTTCTTTTAACTTATTTGGCTATTGCAACTGGCAAATCAGCCAGTGTCAAGGCTGCTTTCACCAGATTTTCCTTAGTTTGGCTAGGACAATGTAGGCTGAATCACTTGATTGACTGGGGAAGTTATACAGGGTGTTAAAATAAGCTTTACGGGGTGTAAGGGAAAGTTAAACAGGGTGTTAAAATCAATTTTAACACCATGTATAACTTCTCTATACACCCTGTAAAGTTGATTTTAACACCCTGTATAACTTCCCCATACACAGAGTAAAGTTGATTTTGACACCCTGTATAACTTCCCCATACATCCCGTATAGTTGATTTTAACACCCTGTATAACTTCCCCATACACCCCGTATAATTATTTTTAACACTCTGTATAACTTCCCTATACACCCCGTATAATTGATTTTAACATCCTGTATAAATGGCGCAAAACACATGGCTGATACGCACTTAATACGTGACTAGCGACACATCCCGAGTGCGCGCCCGCGTTCTAAATTTGAATTATAATGTTTATAAATTAGGAGCGACTCGGCTGAAGTCTGAGTCGTGATAGCGTACGTAAGTAGGAACTAAAAATTAGACTGAGTAAGACAGGCGACTTAAAACTCTACATAAAACTAGTATCAAATTTGAGTGACTTTTATAAATACAAGCATAAGTTACTCAAGTTAAGATGAATTAAGTAGTAGTTTTTGAGTTTTTTATAACAAACATACATAAAAAAATATAAATCTTTCTTCTTTATAGATCTTCTTTATAGAAGTGCTTTTGAGATCGTTATGATTGGTTTCTAAAACAAACGTCGTCGGCTCAGCTGAACGATTTCTGTCTGTTGCGGTAGGTACAATAGCCCTTCCCTGGGACTCTCCGCAATAAAATTTATGTACTCTAATTTGGTTTTTCTAAAGAGTTTTATATATTTGCCTGTTTGAAGTGATTTGCATAACTTTAAACTGCATAAAATAACATTTTTAAATTCATTCGTAATAATAACATTTCTTTATAAAATGTGTTTTCAAAGTAAATTCCTTAAGTACCTACTTTACGAACTCTCTATGAGATAAACTGAAAACACTCTCCACCTCTTAGTAGGGGCGCAATCTTGGCCACTCGACACGTTGGGGGCTAGACCTTTACATCAGCACAATTTTTACCAACTACGTTGCCGCCATATTTACTACCAATACTACCAATGGCCCAGAATAGTCAGCACCTATTTTCTGTATATAGATTTTTTGTTTTGCCTCAATTTGGAACAAGATTGGGAGTACTCAGGATCAGGATACTGGATAAATAGAACGGTGCTTTCAGTTCTTTTTTTGTACGTACTTAAGGAGGGAAGTACTCTAAATCGGGCTAAACACGGTACGGCATTTCACTTTATATGATAGTTAATAGTTGAATTTTCAATAAATCTATATATGGTTAGCTTCTCTAAAATATGGAGAACAACTAGATTCTTAGATATAATCTAAAAATTCTATGATTACACCAGGAAATCATCAGAAATATCATGAAAAACTGGCGTCTGAATACCGAATTTCAACAACTGTGATATTTCTATGAGCTTAGAAACAGCAAATGTTATATCGAATTCACCGTATAATTATGAAGAACATCATAATCAACTCTGTTTTTCAATACTTTTTGTGTACATTGAGATATATGCAAAAATTTATATGAAATCGGCTTGAAACAGCCCCATGCTAGAAAAGGACAGAGCGCGCATTCTGTCATTGGTTTGAAAGGGACAGTTGCGAGCACATAGACCCTTAATATTTTTTATAATTCGTTTCTTAAACGTTGAGTTATCGATACCAACGTGTTTGTGCCCCCCATAAACTGTTCAAAAGATACAGCAAAACATAACTATGTTTGTAGGTAACAAAGTTACAATCTGCGGTTTCGAAACTTGAACTTGCAACGAAAAAGCAGTTTATGAGCCGAAAAATCGTTGGTATCGATAGCTCAACGTTAAAAAAAACTAACTTTATCTACTGATAATTTAAGCTAGTGGTGATTCGTGAACTGAATTTGAGTTCCCTTTTTTGTTTAGTTACTTCAATAAAATAGGTTTTAATGATCATATAGGATCTTTAGCTGTAGAAAGTTTCCGACGACTCGGTTTCGTCATCAGAAATGATAAAGGGGTTATTAAGAGTTCGGAGGAAATTAACAAAAACAAGTTAAAAAGGTTAAATTTTAATGAAAATTTAAAAATTTCAGTAAATTTTAAAAGTTACTATTTTTTTTACTAGTATATGGCTCGTATTTATAAAGCGATCTCAAGTTTGAGAGCGATATTAAGTATGGATTTGACAGGTCGTTTTGTACTGAAGGGACATTTCTGATACGGACTCAAACTCGCTGTCACTCTTGAGAGCTGATTATAAATACGGGCCTTAGTATGAAACGGAAACGAAAACATGCAAAAATTTGCCTCCGTTTCATAGTATTGTCGTCGACGTCGCAAGTACCTATGCAACGATTGGTCTAGGGGTTAGCTACAAATAATAGATCTCCGGTGAGAATGAATTAGTTATAACTCCAGCTGTTATAAAAAAATAGGAACATTATATGATATGTTGTTAGAAAGAGAATAAACCAGAGATGTTTACCTGAAAGTCTTATCGCTTGATATCTGTAACTTTTTTTTTAGATGAAAGAAAAAGTTGAGCTAATTATTCTCTCAAGTTTTTTTTTATGTTTTGGGGTTTAATTTGAGCTAGAATTTTCAACAAATAATAATTTTCTTAGGACCTAAAATCTTAACATTCTAATAAAAAAATAATTTTGGTCCTAGCTATAAAAATAAAAAAGATTTAGGGCTTTCAACATCCGAAACTGGCAAAATTTCACAAAATCCTGAAAAAATTACTAGAATTTTGTATTTTAAGATAAGGATTTTTTTAATGGTGTAAATGGGTAGGAGACTGCCCCACCTAACCCCCATTTTCGTTTGTCCAACCATCTGCCGACACCCTGTATATATGAATTGATTATATTATTATGAATTTGAAAACTGTAATTAATTGAGGGCTTTAGTCACATGACTGTAAACGTGTATTAAGCAAGTCAAAGCTGATGAAATTCTCGACAAACTTTAACAGTCAAAAGAACACAATAAAGTACGGTTGACTCCAGAATTAAATGAAAACAATAAGAATTATAATTACATGTATACCTAACACAATAACTAATACTTATTATAAAATTAGGCATCAAATAACCCGCCTCTGATCGTTCCAGATGCAAAGGTGCCCATTACACTTGCAGCATTACCGCGCTGTATAGCAATGGACAGCCTCTGCACCAGGCTCAGCCTCTGCATAAGAATTATAATTCTGTGCCTCCAGTGTAAAGGGGTTAAACTCGAGTTTGGCCCAATGATGGATTTTTTAACCACTGTATTTCTTTTTCGAAGCTTTACAACTTGTTTTGACTTTTAGTTTGACACGACTAATAGTTTTGGAGATATCGTTTGTGAAAAAGGATCAATGTTATCAAATTGTTATAATCATTTTGTTCAAAAAGGTTTATATTGACTTTAACATTTAAAGTATGTCACTCCTCAATAATCATTTTGTGAATAATGGTTAAACTCGAGTTTTACAATGGACTTTTGCACATGGTGATTGGTGTAAATAAATAAAACTGTACTTTAATCGTTTTGCACAAACAAAAATATACTGTGAAAAGTGGATAATGTGGACTTTGATCACTTTTTACAATATTTATCCTACACAATAATTCGTGTAAAAAGGTGAAACTATACTTAAATCGCTATAAATGTCAAGTTAAATCGTTTTTCACGTAATGTTCGTTCGTTTTTTTAAAGTCAAAGTACACTTTGTTCTGTATACACAAATTATTACAATAATAATTTTGTGGTAAGCGATGAAAGTGCACAGGACGTGCGGGGTGAGGTATTTGCGGGGTGCGGCGCACTAACCAAGTCGAGCGAAAAGAGCGAGAGTAAAAGGTTGCGCGCTATCGCTTTGACGCCGTCCGTCAATTTACGTATTTATGTTGAGTTTAATCGTTTTGCACAAAATTATTTTAAATGATCATTTTGTATTTTCTATAATAAATTAGGGTTTAACTCCGAATGTTGAAATCATCAATACTATGGTAAGTGTAAAAATAAGTATTTATTAGTAATTTTTCAATCTTTCGATAAGTTAATATTGATTGTAAGCAAGCAGTGACGGGCAGAATTTAATTTAATAGTTAGAAAGTTTTCATATCTAAATTTATCTTTATTTTTTATAGAGGAAGATCAGCAACCTATATCAGTTTGCTGGAAGCTGTGTTTTACAACATCATACTGGATGTATACAAACGTGAATCTTTAGATTTTATATCCATAATTGACGCTTGCCGATATCATCCGAAAAAATAAAGACTTGGTTTACTTGTTTCCATATCTTGGCCCAAGAGAGAGACCCAAGAATTTTAATTTTATCCTGGACTAAAATCTAATCCTGAAGTGGCAACTTTTGATCCAGACTTCGAAGATGATGTGAGATAGCTCGAGGATCTTAAGCTTTTTTTGTGAAATTTGTATAGTTTGTCGTTTTTTGTTATTTTGTCATTCTTTTTATTCATTTCTTTGTGTCAATTTGATATAATTTCACGCCTTTTATTCGTTTCTTTGTCCTAGTAACAACATATTCCAAAATTATTGTCTTTTATTTCACTTAGTCCTAAAGTTTTTAATCAAAACTCTACAGTTAGTAAGATTTTTTTCTTTTTACACCAAGCTTTTTAACTTTTACTATTATTTTGTAGGAAAAAAATCTGAGTTTAACCGTTATGCACATTGTTGATTCTTGTGAAAAGCGATAAAAAAAATGTTTAAACCTCAATATCTTTTCACTATTCCCACACTTCAAGTTCATGTTAGAGTCAGTTTATAGCCCTTTCTTTGTTGATGATGCTGAAGGTTTAAGTTTATAAAATATTTAGATCACTAACGGACAAAATTTACTTTTAAGTGTTTTTTTTCTCTTCTGAACATTTACTGTTTTTGAGTTTAACCCCTTTACACTGGAGGCACAGAATTATAATAAGTAATTATTTTGATATCAAACAAATTGGATCAAATTTCACATTATACAGTCGACTAACATTAACCTTCAATACCTTGGAGATTTATTCAAAGAAGTTGGATAAAACAAATTTTATTTTTATTTAAGTTTTTAATATATATTTTTTGTGTGAATAGAAATAGTATTGCAGACTCACCTAGCCTATCTGACAAAAAAAATTTCTCAAACATGCATGAAAATAGACTTATTCCTTATGCAAAATCAATACGCAAACTTTGACATTTACGGTTTCTCAAATTAAAAAAATAAAAAATTCATAGAACTCGTCTTTTTCAAATTTCGAACAACAAAGCGCTCCGTCAAAGTACAAAACGCCATTCCTCCATGTCAAAACTGTCCAGCAAAGTCCAAAACGCCATGACTTCATGCCCAAACTTTTTTTTCTAAGTACACTTGCGTTTAGTTTCAACCATTTGCATTCGTGTTGACCTAGTACTGAGGCTGTACGCCATAGATTTTTTATTTATGTATTTCCTTGCATTAATTTGAGAAAAGCACTATGTAAGCCTCGGCGGAAATAGCAATTGCCTGACTCGTATTATTGAAGTCCTCGCCTGCGGCTCGGACTTCAATCCCTACTCGTCCGTCAATTGCTGGTTTTCCATGCCTCGACAACAATGTACTATATCTATACCTACTGCAGAATATTTAGATCGACAAATTTTAAAAATCTATGCACCAATGAGAATAAAATATGTTTACTACATTTCGTGATTTTTTTAGTTGCTCCACGTTAAGCCTTCAACTGTACTGCTCACAGGTTCCGTGAACCGAACCGCAAGGAATGTAATAAATTTAACACTTTAAAACATTACCACTCGTAAATTACCGTGGTACGTCTCTCTTCTTATTCCGCAGAGCAACTAAATGAGTTTCAGCTGTCAGGCTTACCTACTAGTGCAACAGTATTAAGACCCTTGGGCTTGGAGTTTAAAAAGTAGAGATGTGTTTTGAAAAGATAAATACAATACAATACAATACAATATACTTTATTGCACACTTAATAAAACACATACAGAAACAACAAACAAAGAATATTAGTGTACATATAGGCGGCCTTATTGCTAAGTGGCAATCTCTTCCAGGCAACCTAGGCTAAAATAATCAACCAACTAAAAAATCACATATTGAATGAAGTCCCGTTGTTTCCCGGGGTGATCTTGACCCTTACTGGTGGGGAGCTATGCAACCGGTCCCTTTGTTTTTTTATTAGGAATGTGTTTGTTCTTGACTCTAGACACATAAGGTCAGGAATGACAGCGTGACACGGTGGAAGATGGAGCGAGCTTACCCAGAAGATGCCTGTTATGGAACTGCCACTTTCAGGTGGTCGCGATCCAGGCGGCCCCTTGCAGATGCAGAGCCTACCACTGTTTTATTGGGATCGTTCAGCCGAACTTATCACAGGCAGGCCTGTGTTGCCATTGCCAGTATTTATAATCAGCTCTAAAAAGTGACAGCGAGTTTGAGTTCGTATCAGAAACGTCATTCCAATACAAAAAGGCCTGTCAAATCCACACTCAATATTGCTCTCAATCTTGAGATGGCTTTATAAATACGAGCCTAAGTAAACGTGCTTTAACCGTCACACGTCTTCCTTCGAATTCCATCGTAACCTCCTGAAATATTCGCATCTTTTCAGCGCAGTTACAATTTGCATTGTAGATGCAGCGAATGCCACTCGGGCGAGTGCCAAAATCCCCTTGTTAATAGCCTACACTCTGAATAAAGTAAACTACGGAATACACTATACAGGGTGTAAAAAAAGTATGAAAATTTAAAATTTAAGGCACCTTTACAATAAAGGTATTTTTTTTACAAAAAAAATACTTTTTGGACTTTATTTCTAATTTCTTGCCGTCTAGCCACGGGACAAGATCGCTGCGGGAATTTGCGCACGGTGCAAACGGAGATAAAATGTGTTGCTTCCTTGTTTGCGACACGCTATCCTGGGGCAGTAACCGCCTGTTACATAAAATATGTGTCGATAAGAGTATACAAAAAAAAAAAACGGTTGCCCTACAATTTTTTATTTTTTTACTTTGCCTAGAAGGGACAGACGCTGGCATGGCTGGCCCAGGCGTCGGTGGAAAGATGAACTCGATATGCATTCCTCGAGAATTGGAAGAAGCTCAGGATAAAGAGTCATGAAGAGACTGGAGGAAGGCTCAGAATTGGGACATTATGGCTAAATAAGATGATGTACCTAAGTATAAGATAAGATTCACTTACTCTGTGATGTGATGATGTATCTACTGTTAGCTACTCCAGCTAACCTAGATTAAACCTATGCTCTCTGTGAAGCAGGGTAAAAAAATAAAACATTTTAAATTAAGAAAAATAATTATAGTATTAATTTACATCCTGTATATTGTGTACTCACCCCTACATTGCGAGTTAATTGTTGTAGGTAAAATGTTTGTGAAGAGAATGTTTCTCAGTTGATAGAGTCGAATTCGTAAATGTTAACGAAGGTATGAATGCTTTTGTTGTCTAGCTTCGAAATTTATTGCTTAAGGATATAAGGTTATATTAGTTTCTGTACTGAAGCTTTCATAATGCGCACGGTGAAAGAGTATGGATCCTGAATGCTTACAACCCTCAACTTTTCAAAAAACTGAATAGGCATCTTCTGGGTGAGCTCGCTCCATCGTCGACTCCATCTTTGGCGCCCATGCAATAGCAAACCCATTAAAAAAAAAGACATGGTATATACTTACCCGCTGTTACTTTTCCTGGGTATTACCTACCTACTGTCAAAGTCAGATTCGACGAATCTCGTGATTTGACATCTCGTTTCAAAGGCTTTTATCAAGAAACGTCATAATTCTCACTAATTCTAAGACGTTCTGCCTACCCCATAATGGACAAAGACATCACTAGATGTTTGAATTAGAATCTGAACTAGAATGTAGCTAACCAATCGGATACCTGCCTTCTGTAGGGCATGTAACGTTTATTTCCCTTGAACATAACCAAAGGGCCTTTATCCTGCAATTAGACAATATTCAATGCGAGTAATAGATCAAACTGCTACTGAAACCTCTTGGAAATTCCAATACTCTACTCGATACATACCGGGTGTAAGGGACAGCGTACCATAAACTGACAGGGGCTGCTCAGTCAACAAAACTGAACAACTTTCACCAGGAAATTCTTTCAGAAATTGAAAAAATAATTATACCTTTCCATACAAAATGATCACCTCGATCAGTCAATTTGTATGGAAAAGCACGATTATTTTTTTCATTTCCTGAAAAAACAAATCCTGGTGATTGTTGTTCAGTTTCGTTGACTGAGAAACCCCTATCAAACCCCTAACCATGACGCTGTCCCTTACACCCCGTATATTATTGTGCAGTCGTATTACTCATACCCCAAGAACACGCTCAAATAAGCGGTATTCACGTTTATCACCTTTTAAGCTCAAGTCGTCTAGTTTGTTTGAATAACGCCTGATATAATATGAAAATGTCAAGGGTGAGTGAAGAAGGTTTGGGGGACTCGGAGTCAAAAAATTATTCATGTTATACCTATTGGTAGACTTCCATTCCGTATTAAAGCCCTTTCACATTTAGACGTTTTTACAGCGTTCATAAGTATCATCATCATCATCATCTGTCAGCTCATTCAAACTCATACGTCCTTAGGTAGGGCGCGAGCCTACACTCGAATTAGGCGATCGGGCCTTAGTCAACCACGCGGGCCCAGTACGGAATGGTCGACTTCACACACAGCCTTTGAATTTCTTCATAGCCGAGTGCCGATTTCCTCACGATGTTTTTCAAAAACGCCGAATAAACAAGATATTGAAAAATATTGCTCTCATAATGATTTTCGTGGACCAGTGAAAAAAGAAAGGGGAGGCCTTTGCCCTGCAGTGGGACACTTCAGGCTAAGAAAAAAAAATGATTTTGGTATTGTGAAATCTTTAGTTTCCGTATATTTTCATGTTTTAATGAAGTAAATTTTAAGTAGGTATTTCGTAGCTTCGCACCTAGAAGCTTTTGTTTTGACTGATTCCCTAAAGAAAAGCCTTATTCTGAGGATCTCCAAAAAGCAACCCATCTCGCTGATCACTCGCCAAACTCTCATATCATCGAGGAGTTCAGAATCGACAATTTCATCTCATGAATTTTAAAAGAGAAATTTTCCTTCGGTGTAAAGTCGCTGTTTATGTACTACGTGAACGGTTTCAAGATTTTTGGCCTTATCTTCGAAGTGTTTTAGAATTTTAGCTGCTTTTGAATACACATACATACATACATCAAATCACGCCTTTATCCCTAATGGGGTAGGCAGAGCAAAAGCGACCTAAACATAGGTCGTTCCGCCACGTCTGACAAGTTTTGAGGGTCAATACAGATGATGATTATGTAGGTATATTTCTATAGTGACGGGTTGTCAGCCCATCGCCTAAATTGCAATACACTGAAACCCTCATTCCCTTAGCTGATTTTTACAGCATGCCCGGGAGGAGATGCAGCTAGCACATTCTATGTTTTTCTATCACTCCCAGTCCAGCATGGAAGTATGAATATGTTAAGGAATATTGAGATTAGGCAAGTAGCCAGCAGTTTCTAGTGGGAAAGGCGGCACGTTTTGGTAACGCAATAGACACTGAGCTGTGTAGAGTAGAAAGAAGCACTTAGTGGGCTATTTTTGTCGTAGTAGATCTTACTGAAATAGTTTTAAGCAGTTTGTATAATAATGAACTGTGAAATTTCAAGATGGCGGCGTTAGTTCTTTTTTTTCACTACTGGTCGAACGGTTAGATTTCAGAACATCTCCCTAGCCTTTTTCCGATTTTTTCGGGATTTAGGCGAAAATATTTTTGTTTTTCAATGATCCAAAATTTACGAAAAAAATACACTACACTTTGTACTCCGTATTTTATTGCGGTCTCCCTATAGAATCACTTTACCTGTTGGCGGCAAGTCAAGTGGGCTCCAACGAGAAATATATTTATGCTCAAAAAGTCCACGATCAAAATAAAAACCGGATTTGATCGCGGGTACCCGCTAAAGTCCAATTGGATTTGCGCTACCTAGTAGAGCGAGCGAATCAAATTATTTTTTATGCACCTACATGTAATTGAAAATACAGGTCGTAGCAAAATACCGGGTGTAAGGGACAGTTTTCGTACGAAACTAAATAACTCTCAGCGGGAAATTCTTTCAGGAAATGAAAACAAATATTGCCTTCTCAGCCTTCTGAAAGAATTTCCTAATGGAAGTTGTTCAGTTTCTTGACTTATCAGTTTTCAGGAAGCTCTCTCCCTTACACCCCGTGTACAAAAATATCGTCAATTCTATTAAAAGTTTTATAGTAGAGTTCTCTTTGAATGGAACATTTTGAACCTAAATATTTAGGTACCTACTTCATTCAACTCAAAGTTGTACAATATGACAGTACCATTGGATGGTACTAGACTCTGTAAATCACCAACTAGTTTTTTTACAGAAGTAATGATAATAATAATCCAGATTTAAATTAAAATAAAATTAATTTAATTTTACATCACATTTATATATGTTAATTCACCTCACATTTTACCTATCAAGTTTAATTTTAAAAATGCAGTATCTTGTGACGTGGCGATACTTCCTGCTATGAACTGGATCGTTATGATCTAAAAACCTTGGATATACCTGTAAGACGCATATCAGAAAAAGATTCAATTCTAAGGCCCGTATTTATTTAAACTTTTGTAGTTTAAGAGTGTGAAGTATTCAAATACTATGTAATTTTGGAAATAAATGTTCTATAAAAATAAAAAATTATAATCAGCTCTCAAGAGAGACAGCGGTTTTGAGTTCGTATAAGAAACGTCATTCCTATACAAAATTACCTGTCAAATCCGCACTCGATATTGCTCTCAATCTTGAGATGGCTTTATAAATACGAGCCTTAAAGTTTAGTAAAAAGATTTTTTTTATTTTCTTCAAACAAAAAATTCATTACGTCATGGCGACCAAACGACCATGATCTGGACGACGTGACCGATTTTTTAAAATACTCCCATAGGAGTTTCATAAAGCCCCGCAACGAAACTCCTTTACTAACTCTGAAATTCTTAAGTAAAAATTTTGAGGCATAAAAGTGTTATTTAAAAACTTTACATTTCAGCACTTGCAAATTTAACCTTACTTAGAGGTATTGCGTTCATAAAATGCAGCCGAGTGCCTCACTCCGGCCCCTCTGCCCTCATTTTCTTACGAGGCTTGTCCAACTCCTGTACAGGGACGTATTTAGTATGGTGAGATGGGGGTCAAAGTAATTATTTATACCTCTAAAGCCGTGACTCCAGCAATTTTAATAAACGCAACATTTTCGAAACACAACATTTGTTTCAAAGAATCTAAGACCCGTATTTATAATCAGCTCAAAAGAGTAACAGCGAGTTTGAGTTCGTATTAGAAGTGTCATTCCAGTACAAAACGACCTGTCAAATTCATACTTAATATTGCTCTCAATCTTGAGATTGCTTTATAAATACGAGCCCAAATCATGAATTCGGACGAGTAGGACCGTGGAGGAAGTAAAGGGAGATCGTGTTTTGCCCGCCCCTGTGCCACTAGTGGGATCTCTGTTCGTACACTAGGACTCTCGACACGGGGCGTTTTGCACGGCTATACACACAGGCTATACACGCTCTTTCTTTTATGTTTCAATGTACGCTGAAATGACGTTTGATGACGTTCCCGTCTGTACTGTAGCCTTTCTCTGAGGTAAATGTAGTGAAAAGGAACGCGTTTTGTTTCCGGCAGTAAATGGTCATGCGTTGTTTTAATGCTGGTAAGTAAAACATAGTTTTTCAGATACTTTTGTATGAGAAATATCTTCTTCTTTTTTCTTTTCGGTCTCTCTTCTTTTCTGCCTAGCGTTTGCTCGGCCCAATGCTGGGGTTGCCGCTTTCCAATTTTGTCTACTCCACTTTGCCCGATCTCCAGCATCCGCTGGTGTGAGGAGCTCTTCCATATCTGCTTTCACGAGATCTGGCCAGCGCTTCTTTGGTCTGCCGCGTAATCTATCTAGGGATCTATTGTAATAGAAGAAAACCACAATTGATAAATGGTTCCCAAAATGACAAAAAATTTATAAAAGCCACTGTTACTAAAACTGAAAATGCTTTACAATTTGTAGCGGGAGCTCTGGGCTTGGGAGGTTTTGATATTTGTATGTTATCACTAGGTACTACAGCAGAGAATACAAATCTGAAATGCCTTTCATTTGACACTGCTTACTAACCGTGATATAACCGTGATTGTGTGTAATGTTTGTCTTCAAATAGATTATAAATTCAAACTGGGCCCAAAGGTGCATAAAGCACTTCACTTCAGCAAAGTTTAGTACTTACTTGGAAATTCCATCACCAGCGTAATGAGACTGCTCATCATTTCAGGACTTAATTAGTTCTACACCTTCGAAGTTAGTTCATTATCTTGTAGGTGTAGTCAGGCCAGTCAAGTGGGCAATTTGAAATATTTTTAGTAGAATTAAAGGGTGTATGAGACATGCCAGTTTCCCACAAACTGGTAGAGTTATGTAGAGGGTTGCTCAGTTGTACAGTCAACGAAATTGAACAAATTTCATGAAGATCATTTTTCAGCAAATATAATGAAATTAACTAGGTCCCCAAACTTATTTTCTGATTGAGGTTGTTATTTTGTACGAGGTACCTACAAAAGTCATTATTAAGGTTCCGTAGTCAACTACTAGGATATTAACCCTTATCATTTCGTCAAGTCTGTCTAGCCCTGTCTTTTTCAGTCGCAATAAATTTTATGCTGAGATTTTATGTACTATCATAGAGTAATGTTCGAATTATAAATGTCAAAACGAATTCATATTTGACGTACTTTACAAACAGTATGCTGAAAAAATTAAAAAGTTTACTTTTCATTGCACCTGCCCCGTACAAATTCTAACAAAGATGCAACGAAAAGTAAAATGTTCATAGGCATGGAAGTAAAAAAAGGAACAAATGCACAATCGATACCAAAAAACCTTGTATCCGTTCTTTAAATAACTAAACAACGCCTACTTACAGCGCATGCGTGCGCGCGCGGCCAATGGCGCCATTTGATTATTTAGTACGAATAGAAATAATTAATTTCGTGGGAAATTATTTATTTTGAGCCTAAAAATATGTGATAATGACAAAGAAGATATTTTTTATTTATAAATTAGTGTGTGTGTGTGACGGATATGGAAGTGAAAGGAAGGATAGTGACGGAAGGAAGCAAAGTCTAGTCTAGGAAAACATTGGGATAGTTCGCTTTCGGAAAACCTGTAAGTAATTAATTTTTAATGCATTCAAGTCGATAAAATAGTGTATGAAACTGTCCATATCCAGGTATTACAATACTCGTTACTATTGTGAAACTCGCTAAAGCTCGTTTCACAAACCACACTCGTATTGTAATGCCCCTCAATATGTAGCAGCTTCATAAACTACTATTAAAAATGATAAATAATATTTTAATTTTAGCCGGTGTCATTAGAGTGGAATCTAGGATTGAGCCTATTATCATAAGCTAGTTAAATCTCTAGATACATCTCATGGTAAATTATATCATATAGATTCAATATACTTTAGTCAAAAGTGAGTGATAGAACCTTAGCTACAAATCGTACGTGAATTTCATGAGGAAATTCTTGCAAAAGTGTAAATGGGAGTGACAAGAGAAAATGTAGCGCTTACTCGGGGGGTATCTTACTAATACCACTACAAGGTTTTGTTAACTGGAAGGAAAGAGATCTACCTACATAACTACCAATTATCATACAACATGCAACAGAAAGGGTAGGTTTATGCACCCTGAAGAATGTGAATCTGCCCATGAAATTGAAAAAGTAAAAATAGTTAGAAAAACAAAAATACAAAACGAAATACAAAATTCATCAGCTGATAGCACATTTAGTAAAGAAAGCCAATTTTTTTTTTATTTCCACCTATGTTCTTTGGGAAAAGTTTTTCAGTTTGATGGGCAAATTTACATCCCACAGGTTATTATTTATTTATTTATTTAACAGTTTATTGTACACATGAACATACACAGAACAATTACATGGGAATTACGACACAACAGGTTACATATACGCTTTCTGTTACACGTTGTACCTGGATACATGATTGCTTTATTTTTGTAATCACTATCTTTCCACTCCACAGATTCACTTTAAGGGCTTTTTCAAGGGACTGAATTTATATTTCGTCGCTGAAAAGTAGCATACTAAGTATAGGTATATATTCTTCTTCAAATTAATATCTATTCTAATTTCCATCTTTGCCGTTTAGGTATTATCGCAATTTAGCTTTCCGGACTGCGTTGTCACCCGTAACTTGTGGAGTTATCACGTAAAAGTAGCCTGTGTGAAACACGCTAGAACCTCAGCAGAATCCAGCCTCCTGAAGCGGTGGCATCTCATTGAAATTCATGATGCTGAAATCGTCGTAGCGAGACTGTACTGCGGAACGCTGACCCGCCGCTCTTGCTGACATCAAACTGATTTTTTAAACGGTTTCGGGTGTCAGTAAAATAACTATCATACAGAAAATTATCTTCTGGTGACAGTTCAGCCTGTCTTTCATCCATTATTTGGGTTTCAAATTGTTAAATAGACAGGGATATGGGTAGCACGACAAGCAAACACCGTGGTCAGTTGCACTCTAACTATAATGGGTAGATAATAAAAATGTGGCGCGCACGCACACAGCTAAGCACATACCCAACAATCCCTCCCCCTTATATCTACAAGTTAATCCTAAAATATATTCTTAAAACTAAAAAGAGCACCACGCGACGATTCCTCGGTCGTTGGAGGTTCCGGCGAACTAGACTGCGCAGAACCATCACAGTCCTCAACTGCAGACGGAGGCGTTGTGGCCGTCGTGGGCGAATCGGCCCGAGCTGGAGTCAACTCCCGCCGCCGCGGGTTCAAGGCAGTGAAAGGCGGCGAAGAACCAGGGTCGCTAACTACTTCTTCCTCTCCTACCAGCTGAGGTTGCGTTGGCACACCCGACTCATTGTTACAAGTAACAGATTGCGACACAGTTCCATATGTAGTCGTTGGCTCCACATCTGGAATTACATCTGGACTCCAGTTCCTGTCTTCTACATTAGAGTTGCTCAACCTTTTTCGGATCTGATCTACGTGCCGGGTAACTTCGCAGTTCAAGTTTAGTACATAAACTAAATACAAATTTTTTAATAATTACGCCTTCAATCCACTCAAATTTCTGATTTGAAAAATTTTTCGTTATCCAAACAGTCTCATTTTGAACAAAGTCTGGTCTAGCTTTTCCTTTGTAATACCTAGCCTGTAAGCACTGATTATTTTCTACAGTTTGAGATAGGTCAGTGGATCGGGTGGATGTAACTGATTGACGCAATAAATCTAGACGAGAACGCAAAGATTTACCATAAACTAATTCCGCTGGAGTTTTCTCCGTGGTACTATTTCTAGAATTTCTATAATCGAACAAGAACTTAGAAATCTGTTCTTGTAAAATGTTCTTGTTTGAATTATTTAAAATAATTGTTTTCAACCCTCTTTTTACAACCTTAACCATGCTCTCAGCTTGGCCGTTGCTAGAAGGGTGGTATGCAGGCGAATATAAATGAATTATACCGTTAAGGCGACAAAAATCATTAAATTCCTGTGACGTGAAAGATGTACCATTATCGGAGACTAAAATGCGCGGAATTCCCACTCTTGACATAAAATCACATAACTTGTTTATGATAACTTTAGAACCATACGAAGAACTTAGGGGGTAACAGTCTACCCATTTACTATAAGCATCCACCACTATAAGGTACATATGACTGTTCAAAGGTCCTAACAGGTCAATGTGAATTCGATAAAATGATTCGGGCGGATGTGGCCAAGGAGCCAAGGGTGCGTGAGGGGGCGCGGGGCGTAATGCTGCACAAACCGTACATTCTCCCGCCAACCGCTCTAAAACGGCATCGATGCCAGGGAACCAAAATCTCTTCCTAGCTTCCGCCTTCATTTTAATTATCCCGAAGTGAGAACTATGCAATTCCTTACATAAAACATTTTGTAACGCGGTAGGAATGACTATCTTGTGACCACGCATCAAACATCCATTTTCAAAGGACAGTTGAAATCGGCAATTAAAGTAGGGTTTCAAACTCGGATCCGCAATTTTTTTCGGCCATCCATTAAGCACAAATTTTTTAACTTTACCGAGAACAATATCCTTGTCCGTTTCATTGCGTAACTCACATGACGTCACCGGTGCTTCACCATCTAACACAAAGTTAACGTAACAAGCGCTATCATAGTCCTCCATACTCTGATCACTCAACGCCCCTTCTGCCGACTCACCCCGCACCGTCGCCGCCGTAACCGGTTCCTCGCATGATAAAGACGCGCGAGATAGGTAATCAGCACAATTATTACAACTCTTAACATATTCAATAGTATAGTTATACGCTGACAAGAAAATCGCGTATCTCTGAAGCCGGTTAGCAGTCACTTCAGGAATGCCACGGTGGGGGCCAAAAATAGTTAAAAGGGGCTTATGGTCAGTGCGTAAAACAAAAGGTACGGAGCGACCATAGAGATATTGATGAAAACGACGGACACCGAAAATAATTGCCGTTGCTTCCCTTTGAATCTGCGCGTATTTTTTCTCAGCTGAAGAAAGAGTACGCGATGCGTATGAGACTGGCCTCTCCACATTATCATTACCGATTTGCGAGAGAATTGCACCTAAACCTGAAGGTGACGCATCCACCGTTAATATCGTGGTCGCTACTGGGTCAAAATGAGCGAGTACGTTATCAGAAGCTAACAATGATTTAATTTTTACGAAACTATCTTCATGTTCTGTTGTCCAATGCCACTTAACCTTTTTATGTAGTAGGTTATACGGGGTGTAAGGGACAGCGTCCCGCAAACTTATAGGGGTTGCTCAGTCAACGATACTGAACAACTACCACCAGGATTTTTTTTCAGGAAATGAAAATAAATATTTGCTTTTTCATACAAAATTACCACATTGATCGGACAATTTGTATGGAAAAGCAAAATTTTTTTTTCATTTCCTGAAAAAAAATCCTGGTGATAAGTATTCAGTATCGTTGACTGAGCAACCCCTATCAGTTTGCGGGACGCTGTCCCTTACACCCGGTATAATGGGTTCAGAATTGATGACGCACCCGGAACAAAATTTCTATAATAATTAGTTAAACCCAGAAATGACTGTAATTGTGCCACGTTTTGGGGTTTAGGCGCGTCCATAATTGCTTTAATTTTCTCAGACGATTTCCTAATGCCGTTTCTATCGATAATATGACCTAAATAAGATATTTCGTCCTTTAAAAATTCGCATTTACATTTTTGTATCGTCAAACCGGCCTCTTCCAGCCGCTGTAAAACAGCGCACAGTCGCTGTTTATGTTCAATTAAATTTTTACCGGTTATTAAAATGTCATCAAGGAAACAAACTACTCCCTCTAAACCGGCTAAAACACATTCAATGGCACGTTCAAAGATTGCAGGCGAGGATACCAGACCAAAAACCAATCTCGTAAATTTAAATAAACCGCGGTTTGTATTGATAACCGTGAGTTTCTGAGATGACTCATCCAATTTCAGCTGATTATACGCCATGGAAAGATCGATTTTACTAAATTGAACACCGCCATTAAGCTTTGAAAACAATTCATTCACCGTTGGAAGAGGGTACTTCTCCACTATCAGCTGTTTATTCAGAGTGACTGAATAGTCAGCGCACAATCGAAGGTCACCGTTCTTTTTTAAAACTGGGACGACGGGTGACGCATACTCCGAATGTTGAACGGGAACTAGAACTCCTAACTTCACTAACCGGTCTAACTCCAAATCAATCTTACTTTGTAAAGCAAACGGTACCGGTCGGGCTTTGTAGAAAATAGGTTTGGAATCGGGTTTCAGAGGCAGATTTACCGTGTATTTATTGAATTCACCAAGACTCCCAGAAAAAACTTTTGGGTATTTTGCAATAATTTCGTCAATAAACGAACTATCCTGAGAACGAATAGTGTTAACGACCTCCGTTAAACCAAGATTAAATAGACGGAAAAAATCACGACCAAAAAGTGAGATCCTACTATTGCGCACAACAAATAAATTACAGTTTCGAGTTTTACCATTATAGGAAATGGGTAAATTAACCACCCCACAAGTATCAATCTTGTTCCCCGTAAAACTTACTAAATTAGCATTCGTCGTCGATAATGGTATATCCGTAAAATGACAAATGTAAGTTGTTTCTGGTATTATACTAACTGGTGAACCGCTATCCATTATAAACTCTAAAGATAGATCACGGATAACAACTCGCTCGGTAATATGTTGTTTATCAACGCACTCAATATTAATATTACAGACCAACTCACCGTCATCCCCCTCATCCACCGGACCTTCCTCAATGTAATTCACTTGTTTTCCGAACGTGCACATTTTACCTAAATGGCCTTTACGACCACACTTCTTACATTTATAATTTTTGAACCGGCACTGTAACAACTTATGATTTGTATAGCCGCAGGCACTACACTTATCCTTTTTTACGTTGGAGATGGAAAGTACTGGAACTGAAGACATCGCTACGGCCGCGGTGGCGGCGCCCGTGCCGGCCACCCCCGCCATGGCAGCCTGACGCGCACTCCGCACGCTCTCCGCCATGTCTACCGCCTTCGCCAGGGTTAGCTCCTTCTGATCCTGAGCGAACAATTTGTCTCGTTCATGTCCCGCCAACATGCCCATTAGAAATCTATCCAATAAGGCCTCTTCCAACGATTTGAAGTTACAGTGAGCCGACAAACCTCGTAGTCTAGCCGCCCACTGCGTATGACTCTCATCTACCCTCTGCGTTGCCGAATAAAATTTGGCTTTTTCCGCAAAACCAATCCGTTTCGGAGTAAAATGTTCATCCAGAAGCTGCAAAATTCTTTCGTACTCCAAATCTTCCACTTTATTCGGTAATGCCAGGTCACTCGTTAACTTGAAAGTTAACTCACTGAGCGCACTTAACAGAATTGCGCGACGCTTGACCTTGCCCTTGTCCGTGTCGTCCGTAATATCGTTGGCCAGGAACCAATGTGTTAATCGGGACTTGTAGCTGTTCCAGTCATTGATTAGGTGGTCGAAATTCGATAAAATACCAAACGATACACCTGACGACATTATTTTACGCGGATTCGAACGTCGTCACTGTTAAATAGACAGGGATATGGGTAGCACGACAAGCAAACACCGTGGTCAGTTGCACTCTAACTATAATGGGTAGATAATAAAAATGTGGCGCGCACGCACACAGCTAAGCACATACCCAACACAAATGTAGTTATCTGTTAATACTTTCTGGTAGTTTTTACCTACTTATTTCTTTTTCAAGTGGATTTTGCCCAATCTCCCGCCTCCCGACACTAATACTAATTAAGTACTAATTTACTATTGATTAATATTGAAAAGAGGGAACAATTAAATTTTTTATGCATGTACGTTTGCTTAGAGCAACACGGCCTTTCTACGTTTTTGTAACGAATAAACCAAAAAATAAAAACTGGGCCGATTCCAAAAATTCTTTTACCGTTAGAAAGCTACGTCCACCCTAAGTTACATAGGCTACATTTTACCGCAGAAAAATACACCATTCCTACGGGAAAACTCACTAAGCCGTGGGTGAGACAAATCCATCACTCATTTGTTACGCGAAAAAATATTGATAATTTTAAATAGATTTGGTCTCGTTAAAATATTTTACGAAGAGAATTTTAGATACAGTTCGGCACATCTACTAAATAGTATAAAAACCGATAGCACTAGTGGTATCATCGTATCATCGCAAAAAGCTACAAACACACGTACTATTTATAACGTCACGTACTCTCCTTTGACAAATCAGCGTGAGATGTCGGATATCCTGCTTCTCGCTTTGACGCCGATTGCTTCGGGAGCGTTCTGTAAGTTCGACTAACGAAATTGATATTTTTACTTTTGGTAACTATTTGCTAAAGAAACGAATACACTAGGTAGTATCACCAAAAACATAAATGTATAAATAGAAGCCAAGTTCTTGGCAGTTTGGTGCATCGTTTGTACAAAAAAGTTGTGATATAAAAAAAATTAATTGAAACAAAATAATTGAAATTTATAATATAACTTATAATTTAATTTATAATTCCACCCCACTCGATATAGTAGGTAAAAAATTTAAAAATGCCCCCTTTTTCTCCCCCTATATATTTTTTTAATTTTTTTGAATTTTTCCACAATTGTTTCATTATTATCTATCATCATACCAAAGAACTTTGTAGGTCATCTGGAAGTAGGTTGGGTTTTTGATCTATATGTCAGTCAGTCAGTCAGTCAATCATAAAAATGACGATAATCAGACGTTAATATATTATTTAACCGATAACGCTATGTCTATAAAATTTTGTATACTTGTTTACCTAGGGGGTCCTGATAAACCAAATTTGGTTAATTTACGTTGAATAGTTTTTGAGTTATGGAGGGGTCAAAAGTGACTCCAAATGGTTCCTGTAAAATACACACGGTGCTGCCCGCCAGTTCTCTTCGTTTGGCCTGAACTTGGCTGGACACGCTACCGCGTGTCTAGATCCATAAGTGAGATAGTGCGAATGATAACTGTAACTGTACACACTATCACTGTTAAACATAACGTTATTTATACTTATACAAAGATGTTACTTATACTTAAATATGTACGGCACTTAATAGAAATCTGCTTTAAAAATATTTTATCTCTTCTATAGAAATAAACCACAAAATCTCTCCTTATTTTCGTTCCGCGTCACTCGCAGCCTCTTTTGCCGTGTCATGTTCCATTTCTTCTTCAATCGTTTTATTTTCAACATTTCCTTTTTGATGTTTACTCGTATCCAAATGGTACGCCTGTACGCCTATATGGTTCCAGTCTGCGTTTGAAGCCATAGTACTACTTTGTTTATCGAGGGGAGATCATGACCGATTCCTACGCAGCTGAGGGCCTCAATACACACGAGTTGGAAATCGCATTTTCATCCGAGTTATACATAGTGCTTTATACTACACCTATGAGGATATTTAATTAAAAATCCTTGTTAGACTAAGAATAATGTCACTTACATGAGAAGATATCTTAAGAACATTTGAAGTGGCATCATCCATCCGAACAGAACATAAACTTAACACATACTATATTACTATAGGCTTACAGTTACACATAAGATCAGAATACTAAACAATTTTAATTAAACAAGTTAAATAAATCAAAGAAAGAAAAAGAATTCGCGCGGACATGTTGATTTTCCCTTATTTTTTACTTGAAAATATAAAAGAGGCAAATAAAACAAGGCACATACTGCCAAAAAATGTAAGTGGCCAAAAAATTTTGGTTATGCGCTTCGAGATACAAACTTTTTATCTTTTGTCGTCCGCCTGATTCTAGTCTTGAATTATGAATTTAAAAAAAATGGAGGGAGGGAAAATTTTATGGGATTTACCTTCTCCCCGTGGGGAGAAAGTAAATTCCATATATTATTATTGCCGCCCGCATAATATGTTCGCTCTGCTTGGATTTACGTACTTTCTTCCCTTAATTCAAGTAAGAACGAAGGTACTTTCCGAACAAGTGTAGTATAAAATAGTTTGTGACATTATCGTCGAGAATCTACTTCGTTAATTTCTGAGGAGAAGCAAGTTTCACCGGAGAAAAAAGCATTTTGTGACGCGTAAATGTAAAATACATTGGAAATGTGTATTTTACACTGTTCGTTGTATGTCTATGAATTTCATTGTCCATTACACTCAAACCAAGATCGACTACACAGATCTGCAATTTTGAGCTTCTTCTTATTGTCCTGTGGATTTCGTTCGAGTCAATCGACCGGATGAACCCTGGTGTCAGAGTTTTTAAACCACCCAATTGCACAGCTAATAAATCTGACATAGTTTGTGTAACGCCTACTATCAAATACAGCGATTGGGACTGACGATTTAATGTGCCCTACGAAGCACGTTTTTTTTTTCAGACAGTCAGGTGATTCAGCCTGCATTGTCCTAACCAAACTCCTACTACCAGATATAATTTTACACACTTGTTGGGGTCCTCTGCACCAGCGGAGTGCCTTAGGACCACAACAACAACAAGGTAGATCATCTTGCTGTATCTACTCCAATCTAAATCCGTATTCAGATACTCTAACTGCGTACCAAATTTTCTGTTCAAAGATGCACATCTCACCGTGTGTAATGTCTTACTTTCATCTACTGTAATCTAATACCGTCTTTGACAGAACTTTGGAACACTGTTCGTTGAGTTCGAGTTAACAGAGTTGGAACTATGCCTCTGACAGCAGAGTTAATTGATAAAGACGCTTTATCGCATCTCGGCAAGATTCGGGTATTTTTGTGAGGTTTACTAAATATTATCTTAAAATTTATACGGGGTGATAAGGTGATAGGTGAAACTGCTAACCTTCTGTTTTAAAAGTCATACTAGATCAGACTTTTTTACAAACATGCATGGGCGTGGCCAGCCATGTGCTCAGGTCGGGGCAGCACAGGCCCGCCGCTAGGTCGCGCAGTCTTGAAGTGAAACGCACATTGCGAGCGAAGCGAGCGCGTAAATATTCCGGTTTGGTTAGGTACCTTACAGGTCAGAGCCAGTGTGGGGCGCAGAACATCGGAAAAGAAGCAGCTGGCATATTCTATTTTTTATGTAGGTATTACTTTCGTTCCATCATGAAACTTGCAAAATGATAAGTAAGATTCTGCAATTTTGCCTTAGTACGTTAATAACCCTTATTTCAGAGTCCAAAACTAGAAATTCGATGCAAATTAGATGACTCATCCTTCTCGTTATTCAGTGCACTTTAATCCATTCTGCAGGATTTCCGGTGGTGGTTACCAGCTGAGTAGCACATCATTCTACTTTATCCTACACTCGAGGACAGTTCCTAAACGCTTCAAATGTCGTCCGTCCATTTTCCGACCACTTTTGTGATCCTTTTGTGGTTGCGAGGATGAAGTAAATTGCAATGCTTAAGTTGTTAAAAGGAAGGCTGGGTAAAATCAAATGCGAGTCAGAGTACAATTTGATTTATATACTACACCTGTTCGGAAAGTACCTTAGTTCTTACTTAAAAAAGGGGAAGAAAGTACGTAAATCCAAGCGAAGCGTATTTACGTTCTGTACAAGGCCAGAACGCCAGGGGGTGTAACTACTCACGTATAGATTGGAATTCGCTTTTTTACTTAGGCATTCCAAAGTATACAACAGGAGTACGCCAATTCTCGTGTATAGTTCGTAGTGACATAAGTTAATTGCTTCTTTCATAATATACATTGCCAGTACGCTTAGAGGCAGTGTTGGGCATTAATCGTTAATCACATTACAATTATTTATAATGGCATTACATGTAGTCCTAAAATTAATTGCATTACTTGTAATGGGTAGTCTAATTACTCAATTACTTTTCAGTAAAAGGTGTGGGCAAGGTGGGGTCAAGGTGGGGACAAGGTGTAGTGCGAGTTCATCTCAAGTGCGAGTTTGGCATAAGTGCGAATTTGGCACGAGTGCGGGTTTAAGTGCGAGCTTGGCACTAGTACGAGTTTGGCACTAGTGCGAGTTTGGCACTAGTGCTAGTTTGGTACTAGTGCGAGTTCGGCACTTTTGCTAGTTTGGCACTAGTGCGAGTTTGGCACTAGTGCGAGTAAGGCAGTAGTGCGAGTTTGGAACTAGTGCGAGTTTGGCACTAGTTCGAGTTTGGCACTAGTGCGAGTTTGGCACTAGTGCGAGTTTGGCAATAGTGCGAGTTTGGCACTAGTGCGAGTTTGGCACTAGCGCGAGTTTGGAACTAGTGCGAGTTTAGCACTAGTGCGAGTTTGGCACTAGTGTGAGTTTGGCACGACTGTGAGTTTTAGTGCGATTTTGGCACGTATGCGAGTTTTAGTGCGAGTTTTGCATGAGTGCGAGTTTAAGTGCGAGTTTGGCACGAGTGCGAGTTGGGTACGATGGCAAGTTTGGTTCGAGTACAAGTTTGCCATGCCATGCTGAACTAAAAGCATTTTAAAATCATAAAATGTACCAGCTGCAGCTTCGCTATAGTTTTATTTCCCAGAACTAAGAATCATAGTTCCAAGAAACATTATCATAGCTCCAAGAAATATTATCATAGCTCTAAGAAATATGACCATAATTCCAATAAATATGATCATAAGTAGTTCCAAGAAATTTGAGTCAAATTTACTGTCTGCCTTGGAAGAGATGTTTTCATTCTATGTTTTTAAATGATTCTAGTCCATAATTTTTTGTCTGCCCGCAAAACATAATGTTTCATACTGTCCCATACAGCCAGCATTACTATCCACTACTACACTTAGTTTTATATGACCGTCATACCACCTTCTTCGTCATGTCACCTTACATGCGGCATTGATGTCCCTCACACCCAGTCTTACCGTCCTATATAAAGGTGTCCAATAAAAACCCTATAAGCCCAAAAAGTGTTGTGGCGTTGTATATTTCGGAACTAGGTCGCGCGCGTTTGAATTACAAACTATACACGAGCAGTGCGCTTAAATCTGTGTATACTTCGTAATCGCAAATATAAAAACCCCGTTACAAAATATACGCGAGCAGTTCCCTATGGCGGCGTTTTAGCCTTGTACAGAACGTAAATACGCCCAAGCGAACATATGCGGGCGGCAAAAATATATTACGGAATTTACTTTCTTCCCTCGGGGAGAAAGTAAATCCCATACATTTTTCCCTCCCAAATTTTTTTTTAAATTCGTAATTCAAGACTAGAATCAGGCGAACGACAAAAGATAAAAGTTTGTATCTCGAAGCGCATAAAATGATACTGGCCACTTACATTTTTTGGCAGTATGTGCTTTGTTTCATTTGCCTTTTATATTTTCAAGTAAAAAATAAGGGAAAGTCAACATGTCCGCGCGAATTCTTTTTCTTTCTTTGATTTATTTAACTTGTTTAATTAAAATTGTTTAGTGTTCTGATCTTATGTGTAACTATAAGCCTATAGGATGGATGATGCCACTTCAAATGTTCATAAGATATCTTCTCATGTAAGTGATTATTATTCTTAGGCTCGTATTTATAAAGCAATCTCAAGATTGAGAGCAATATTAATTATGGATTTGACAGGTCGTTTTGTACTGAAATGACATTTCTGATACGAAATCAAACTCGCTGTCACTCTTGAGAGCTGATTATAAATACGGGCCTTAGTCTTACAAGGATTTTTAATTAAATTTCCTCAGAGGTGTAGTATAAAGCACTATATGTATAACTCGGAAGAAAATGCTGGGAGTGATAGAAAAACTTAGAATGTGCCAGCTGCATCTCCTCCCGTGCATGCTGTAAAAATCGCAATTTAGGCGATGGGCTGACAACCCGTCACTATAGCAATATACATAATCATCATCTGTATTAGCCCTCGAAACTTGTCAGACGTGGCGGAACAACCTAAGTTTAGGTCGATTTTGCTCTGCCTACCCCATTAGTGATACAGGCGTGATTTTATGTACGTATCTATATTTTTTTTTCTAGATTTGAAAAAAAAGGAGTAAATGAGTTGAAAAAAAAGAGTAAATCTTTCTCATTGAAAAAAATACTTACACTAAACATACATCACTCTACATAAACTTTTACAAGACTTGTTACAAGATGGAACTTTTCGATCGATAGTGCCAAGTAGAATTGGGGTCTATCTTATATTTCTTCGCATGCTTACCGCCCCATCGCATCCCATAGAAATTATAAATAAAAAGGTGAAAGGGTTGAGATACGGCATTATTTATATTTTCAGTTAAGCAACTTATACAGGGTGTAACAGAAAGGGTATATGCATCGATAAATGTGTGAATCTACCCATGAAACTGAACAACTTCCCCTAAGAAACATAGGTCGAAAAACGAAAAAAAAATCGTGACCTTTCATACTAAATGCATCAGCTGATAGTGTATTTAGTATGGGAAGTCAATTTTTTTTTTCGTATTTCGACCTATGTTCCTTAGGGAAAGTTGTTCAGTTTCATGGGTAGATTCACACATTTCTCGATGCATATACCCTTTCTGTTACACGTTGTAAAGGGTGCAGTAGACTGTAAGTTATGAAGGGCTAGGCACACTTATTACTCCTTATAAGTATCGATATTCATATACCTATAAAAAATGTGTACCCTTTCGTTGATAAAAACACAGTTAACCATTTTTTATCCCGGGAAAATAATTCAATCCCACGGATAATTTTCTTCACGAATGGGATTTTACGGCCTCGATTTGACCATGAAACTGAATAACTTTTCCTTTGAAAAAAAGTCTGAAAAATGACTTCAGTAGTAGTTATAACGTGTAACAGAAAGGGTATATGTGTCGTGGCCATATCTTAGAATCGTCCATAATCATGAAATGCTCGACAATTTCATGAAGTGGTCGCATTTCATGAAATGTTTCACTATCCATTGGTCATATCATGATGTGCCTTGGCCAAATCAATGATAAGAAATCGTTTGTCGATATGGTCAACTAAACGCGCGGCTACTTCATCAAATAGTCAACATTATGTTGATCATATCGTAAAATGGTTTCATTAATTCCCGATAGAGGCGCTGGAAGCACTTTGTTTATGAGTCAACATGGCGGCCATTGACAACAATATTGTTTCTCGCAATGAAAAAGAAAATAATTTTCATTTCTCATACTCGGAAAGTAGTGTTGTTTTGATCTGACTATTGGGTGGAAGATGCTGCTTTCCTTTCACAGGGAAGGAATAACTCATACAAATTTCATCCCCACCCTAGGGCGGGAATGAACTTTAAAAATAGAACTGCTTGAATTGCTGTCAGCTGTGAAGACTTTTTTTCATATTAAAAAAAAAAAACTTTATGAAATGTCATGACTTTTTAACCAGCTAGTGTCACTGGCCAGTGTGAATTTAGCGCAAACTTGCGATGCGAGTGCCGCGACAAAATTAAAAAATAATAATTAAAAAGTCAACACAAATTGGCGGGATAGTAAAATCTGTTCTTTTTAATTTCAATAATTGTACCAATATGACTATTAATTTTAAATAGGTACCTACTTTATTAACAATAAATACTTAGTTTGTATTAACAACTAGTTTTATTTTCCTTATATTCTAAATGAAAAGTAGAGTCATTGCCACGGGTAGAAGAATCAATTCCTCTCGGACTATAGCCGCCCTCGCTGCGCTCGGGCGTCTAACTACCTCGGGAATTGATTCTCTTCCACCCTAGTCTATGAATCTACTATTATCATTAAAAGACGAAGAAAGTGATTATATTATTATGAAAAAGTACTCGAGTATTACGCAAGTCACGCAAATACCGTACAAAATGTAAAAAACTGCAGAGTTTGGAATTTTTACGATATGGCCAATCATGAATGACAAAATCGTTAAATGTTCACTATTTAATGATCTGGTCAAATTTAGCTGCCCACATCATGAAATGCGACCATTTCATGAAATTTTCGAACATTTCATGAAACGGGCAATTTTACGATATGGCCACGACATAATGCATGCATCGAGAAATGTGTGAATCTACCCATGAAACGGCACAACTTTCCCTAAGAAACATATGTCGACGAAAAAAAAACTTTCCATATAAAATGCATCAGCTGATAGCGCATTTAGTATATTTCGTAATTAAGTCTAATATATAGAAGTTAGATAGAAATAGTTTAATTAACCCAATCCAATTCCAAATGTTATTATTGTCTTAGAACATTGAATGTATCTTAGAAACAATATATAGACCCCAATTCTAATTGGCACTATCGATCGAAAAGTTCCATCTTGTAAAACGATTAGGGGGCTCCAATTCGACTAATGACTTTCCGATGCCAGTTGTGAATTGCGTATCTACTTTGTAAGGCGCTCACCGATTGTTAACGAGTTTGGTTATTTTCACTGAAACATTACTTAGGTATCTATTAGGTAATTGTTTTTGGTCCCTTACTTTGGTAGCTAAAGTAGACTAAGCCGTCTACAGATACAGACATAATAGTTATGTGTACTGACATATTCAAGGATATTGCCTAGACTTTAGGCAACTATTAGGTACCCAAGCGAGTATTATGCCCTAGGCTTAGGCGTCCGTTAACTCAAGCGTAGTTTAGTGATGGATTGTTGATTTAAGTTAATTAGGTCTTTTCAAAATGACATAAGGTATAGATAGTTGGTTTTTTTTTTTTAACGTTTTCCCATAATAAAAGGGAAGGCGAAGAGCTTGAGCCCATGCAGCCTAGTCTTCAGTATTTGTTCTTCCGTTGTTCGCTTTAAGAATAACGTCTTTAGTGTATATTTCTTATGATCAAATCCAGTTTAAAAAGTAGATAGTTGGCTATTCAAAAGAATATATGTCAATGTCACGCATATGTCACGTACAAAACTATAATTTATAGTGCGTTTACACGCTCGCGTGCAAAGCAACACTCAACAAGCATAAACACGGGCTCAAGTGTGTGAACGGGCTGTTTGTGAATGTACACATGCTTGCTTGCACTGACTGGCATACACGCAAGCATTTGATCAGCTTAAATGTTGCATGCAAGTACATGGGCTACGCGCCTAAATGCATAGCGAGTTTGTGAACGTACCCTAAATTTTGACAGATCATGTACAACTAGAGCCATCTGTTGGAGCTTTTGAAACCATTAAGATGACCTTGAAAAGCCCTAATTAAGTTAATTTGAAAACTCTGAAAGCTGCTTAAACTTAGAAAAAAAAATCTAACCTTAGTTAGTTTATGGATTAGGGGTTAGTTTTCAGACAATCCTATCGGAGAATTTGTAGTATGGTACAATGTTTGGTATCTGCCCGGATCGTGCTGGTACTGCTTCAAGTGCTAGGTAAATCACTGACACCATTTTGTATGGGAGGATATTTTTTTTCATGTCTCGACCTATTCTTTAGGGAGAGTGTTTTAGTTTCATGGGTCACACCCTTAAGTTTGGTCAGCAATTTTTTTTTTCTTTGTATAATGAGGATATTCTATAACGCCGACGGTGCGTGGTAGCTTAAAAAGCTTGAGATATGTTGAATTGGCAGCATCAATGGCTGCAGTGATGTAATCATCAGCATTTATTTTATTTAAGTTCGGTAAGACATTTCTTAGACGGCGATACGCTTAGGTATCGATATTCTGACCTTAGTTAGATCATCGAATTAAATTACATACTTACCTAACCATGTTTTCAAACATTCATTATTTTTGCAGGCCTAAGTTACAGACATAATTTTGACTACTGCTAAACTTAGCTAAACTTAGGTACTTTAGATTTTATACCTAGTACCCACAGAAATGTAAATGGAGCTATCGGCAGCGTCTTCTTTAATCAGTGCTACTACGTATTATATCATTATGTTGCAATAAAAATAACGAGCCATATTTATCGTCATAAACACAGCACTATTTTTTTCCGGCTCGCCGTTACAGATAAGGTACTAATTGGCTATTTTCCAACTAGTCAAATCAGCAACTTTTTATGAAATGTCAAAAACGCTTTTTTGTATGAAAATAGTGAGTTATTACGTCACGTTTTAGTAAATATTGACTACTCAAATCAATAACTTATATACTTTTAACTCGATTGTTAAAATCGAAATGTGCATTTTTTTTTAAATGATGAATGAAATCCACAATATTTTTAGCCATCATCAGTTTTAAGTATAAACGTTTTGAATTTTTTAAGCTACCCAGTCAAGTACCCAATTATGTTGCATATACTTACTTACTTACTACACTGGCTCAGCGACCCAAGAAGATCTTGGCCTCCGATACATACTACGGGGTGTAAGAGACAGCGTCCCGCAAACTTATAGGGGTTGCTCAGTCAACGATACTGAACAACTACCACCAGGATTTTATTTCAGGAAATGAAAAAAAATAAATTGCTTTTCTATACAAAATGACCACCTCGATCAGACAATTTGTATGGAAAGGTAATTTTTTTTTTCATTTGATAAGAAAACCTGCGCCCTGTTTTATTAATCTACAAGTTACAAGCTACAAGTTACAAGTGAGTCTATGGTAACTCTATAAACTTAAAAATCTTGACTACAGAAACATTTTACAAAAAGTTAATGAAAAGTTTTTAATCTTTTCATTGATGGCAAAAATTATTTTGGGGGTTTATGATCGTTATGATGCTGTGATGCTGATTGTGCGTGATAGGTCGTCATCTCTGAGGTTCTTAGACTTCACTTCATATTCAGAGTTAGAGCACTTTTCAAAAATATTTTTTTTTATTCATAATTAACATTTCGGCGATTTTGAACTTTGAGTTGGCACTATAAGTGATAAATGTGAACCCATTTCAGGTTTAAACAAGATATACTTCATACCCCAGGAATTATAATTTTTAGGGTCATAATCGAACCGACAGAAATGAAAATTGGTATAAATACGTGTTTAGTGTCCAGTTTTTATTAAAAAAAATATGAGCTTTCAGGACTTAAGGGAATCGCTACCATCTGGAAAAATACAACCCAATTTTCAAATATTTGCATTTATTTTAAAATATGTTAATTTTAGAGAAAAGAAATGTACAACTAAATTAAAGACTATTAAATACTCTACAAAAAAATGTATGCACACTTACAAATCTGTCGATGACTTTGGCCACCATACTTGTTGAAAAGAATAAGAAATACCGCGCGCGCGCAGTGGCAGCGGCGCCCCGCCCGGGATGGCAGGCATTATAGCTCAAACGCGACCTTGCGTCTAAAATCGAACCGACAGTTTTCAAAATTCGTATACATACGAAATAAGGGCTCCTCTTCCATTCTACAAAATATTTTTGTTCAGGACCAAAGGGATCTTTGAAAATACAGGGTGTTTCACGGCTATCCATTCTTCTTATTAATATCATAAATGCGAAATGTTTCATACTCCATCACGTTTCAACCACTGGCTGGATCGGGATGAAATTTGGCAAACGTACAGCTTAGATTCTGAAATTGATTATAGGCTATACGTTACTGTGTGAAAATATCTTTTCCCACGGGAATCGTACATATTATAAAAGTAATATTATAAATGCGAAAGTAACTGTTTGTTTGTTTTGTTTCTCTTTCACGCCTAAGCGGCTATACTGATTTTGATAATATTTGGCAGCAGTAAAGACGGCAATCTGGAGACGGACATGGGTTACTTTTTACCGCGGGAAAATAAGTCACTCCCATGAGAATATTTACAAACGTTATTAAGAAAAGGACGGCATTTTGAATATGACTGGAAATAGCAACAAGCTAACTTTTACTGCGGGAAAACATGTGATTCCCACGGGAATATACAATAAACCACGTGTGCCACCGCAAACCTTTAACAGAAAGATAAAATACAGACACAGAATTATACAGATGTCTCTTTGCGGAGGAACGTAGATAATTTTTTACCATGAGATAATATGTCATTCCTTAGGGAAAATGTATATTTTTTTGAGCAATCGCGCTAAAACGGCTGATTGCATTTCAACATCCATGGAAAATATCCCATTTCAATGGGAAAAACATGTTATAAGGGAAAACTAATTGACAAAAGGCTTGCTTGTTTGAATCGGAACTGATTACAACTCTTTAGGAGCAGCTGTTAGGCATGATCTCCGCAGAGTGGTTCCCCCGCAAGGGGGCCCTTTCCTACTTGTATCTCTGTCGAGATAATGCATTGTATAGCGTGAGCAGAAATGAGCGGAATGACAAATGATAATGTTTTGAAATTATTTTTTTTTAATTTTAAACTTGTAACTGATATGTAATGATGTGATATATTTTTAGAATCAGCTCAAAATGCCCTTTCATATGATATCGCACACGATAGTTTTCAGTTTTTTTAAATTCCAATACAAAATAAACGAACCTTTTTTTGATGTTCCGTCACGAAATTTTGTTACCATAGTCCTCAGATTCGGATTCCGCATCCCAGAAATGAATAGAATTGAACAAAATTGTAACATCTCCATAATTAACTTTCCTGGCAATAATCGCAAAAAAACCGTATTAAACGTTCCTCCACAAAGAGACATCTGTTTTTTTTTTTTAAGTATTATCGAAATTCATCTTTCTGTTAAAGCGTAATACGATCTAACATTCTGGATCGCGGTAGCACATGTGGCTTATTGTGTATTCCCGTGGGAATCATATGGTTTCCCGTAGGATTTAAAAGTTTTCCCGCGGTAAAAGTTAGCTTATTGCTATTTCCAGTCATATTCAAAATGTTGTCCTAGTCGAAATGACGTTTGTAAATATTCCCGTGGGAATGACTTATTTTCCCACGGTAAAAAGTAGCCCATGTCCATCTCCAGGTTGCCGTCTATTTTCCTGCCAAATATCATCAAAATCGGTAAAGCTGTATAGGCGTAAAAGAGTAATAAACAGACCGCCAGAGTTACTTTCGCATTAATAATATTACTTGTATTATATGTACAGATTCCCGTGGGAATAAGATATTTTCCCGCAGTAAAGTGTAGCTTATGTTCAATTTCAGAATCTAACCTATACTTGTGCCAAGTTTCATCCTGATCCGGCCAGTGGTTGAAGCATGATGGAGTAATCAAACATCCAAATATTCGCATTTATGATATTAGTTAGAAGAATGGATAGCCGTGAAACACCCTGTATTTTCAAAGATCCCTTTAGTCCTGACCAAAAATATTTCGTAGAACGAAAAAGGGGCCCTTATTTCGTATGTATACAAATTTTGAAAACTGTCGGTTCGATTTTAGACGCAAGGCCGTTTTTGAGCTATAATTCCTGGGTTATCAAGATATTTAACAAAAATAGCACTTGTAATCAAAATCACCTAGGTCCGAAGTCCTGTAAACTTGTAGACATTTTACAGTTGTATTTTCTGTGAACACCTGTAAATACAGATTAAAAATTTGCTCGATTGTTATTTTAAACGCTTGACTGTGATTTTAAATGCTCGATTATAATTTTAAAAGCATAAATTACACTATGTTTTGTTTGGTGTTGCCATTTAGTTTAACAATGTGGCCGCTTTTTTCCCTGTAACTTGTAACTTGATAAAACGGGGCCCAGGTGGTAGTTGTTCAGTATCGTTGCGGGACGCTGTCCCTTACACCCGGTATAACTTGAATCAAATTTATTTCTGCATGTAAAGCATGAAACTAATTCTTTATTTCCAATTCTACGCCAAATAAGCCATATTTTTTCATAATTCATTGCTCCTTGTTTTAGAATACTTCAAAACATTACGCACACTAAGCAGGAAATGTATTTTTTCAGTTGCGTAACCAAACCACACGTTAGGCGATATTAAAATTAGGGCGCTTATCACGTACGAAAAAGAGGGCAACGTATTTGTTCAAATCTCAGAACAATAACTAAAGCAATAGAAGGAAAGCTAAAATAAGAATTCAGAAAGATCATTTGTACTGTTCTAGCATACGACTAAAAAGACGCGTGAGAAAAGGAAACACTTTTAGCTCTTTGTTTCTACTTCACCCGTTTGGTCACAAGTTGAAAATCATTTGGTTATATTGGTTTTAATTTACCCGACAAAATTCAAAATACATTTATTCAAAGACAGACGTTTCTTTTACTGAACTATTTGACATAGTCGCGTGTGCGTTGTTTACGAGTGTCTAGTGATGGGAATAAAAGTACCGATACTTTTTAATCGACAGATTTCCTGCAGACAATGATTTACACAATTATTTTGATTAGACAATTTACAAAATATTATTTTTACAAGGACTGTTCCATTTTTCAAAAATCTGTAATTGTAATCCTTAATATTTTAGAAATACTGGATAGTCTGTTCAGTGTGTCCAGAGGGATTGATCACGCGAGCAGTTGTAAGTGTGTGAAAGGAAGCGATAAGTAAGTATACCTTTTTTTTTTTATAATTTTTAAGGCCGTCACAAGTTTTTTACGTTAGTGATAGATTTACCTTTACAATATGCCGCCGCCCTACGATACTTACTTTGTAATATATCGATACTATTATCGAAGTCGTTACATCACTAGCAAAAAAGAAACTTGTGACAACCTTATAAATTGCGAAACAAAAGAGTGTATACTTATCTCTTTCTTACACATTTACAACTGCATAAGTAAAAATAGTACGACCTAATGTATTTTGTTCTTATTTTAGCTTTCCTTCTATAGCTGTTCAAATATTTGTATAGCTGTCTCTTTTTAATAGGGAAACTCTCAGGGGAAACTTGCGGGTGCAACTCGGGAATAATCGTATGTCACGTCATAGTGGACGTAACGTAGCGGGGTCGTTTTATTACGTCAAGCAATTTAAAATTACTCACACGATATCAACGCAAAACGCGCATTACATTGCTGCGATATAGTAAACTTGTTTAAATAAAATCGTGCTGAACGAGCATTGGATTGTGAGTGAAGCAATTTGGCCCCTACTTTCAATTTAATAAGGTCTTATCGTCCATTCATCGCGCATGCTCACTTTCTTCGACCGCCAGTACGCATGCGCGATTTGTGTCAGCCGGTACTCTCTCCTAACCTCTTAGTTTTATTCGAGCAAAACACTCGAAAAACTCTTTTTTTCTCAAATATGGCTCAATTTACGTCTTTAGAAAAGTGGGGAATCGCGTTTCTGGTGTTCATAGTGTTCTATTTTGTGAAGTTTGTGGTAAAAGTGCTGTACACGTATGCCATTGGACCTGTGCTGAACAAAGTGGATTTCAAATCGAAAGGAAAATGGGCATGTAAGTACTTTTTATATTAAACAACGATTTCAACAATACTTATCGAATTTAATAATTTATTTGGTTAATGAACATGGCTAATTGCTTTCCATGTATGATCCCTTTGCTTTAATATAGATTTTTTTGTTCTAAATATCGATTTATTTTGTAAACATTATTTGAGGTTATGAAACCTTAGGCTTTGGCTTTTCTAGGTAGTTTAGTTAATTTCAGGAGATTTTAGGCCATTGTCAGTTATTTCACTGAATTAAAACTTGGTTACAATTTTGATACACGTTGTTTATATTTTACCTACGTACCTACTTATAAAAAATGTTCACAAGTCCATGCTGGACTGGGAGCGATAGAAAAACATAGAATGTGCCAGCTGCATCTCCTCCCGGGCATGCTGTAAAAACCAGCTAAGGGATTCGAGGGTTTTATTATATTGTAAGTAATCTAGGCGATGGGCTGACAACCTGTCACTACAGCAATATACAGATCTATCTTAAACAACCCTCAAAACTTGTCAGACGTGGCGTAATGTCCTTTGTTTGGGTCCCCCATTAGGGATAAAGGCGTGATTTATGTATGTATGTATTTATACTTCACATTTCTTTCTCGAGATAAGTATATATATATTCACACATGTTAGTTACGCGTCTAGCAGTCACCACTCGCACTGTATTTGAGAGCATTTTTACTCTTTTTATTTTATTTTTCCTGCGGGTATCCTGCCGTCCTTTAGCTAAAATGCCGTTAAGTGCAAAAACCATATTTTGAGATAGGCGGGATTTAATGGAAAACATTCGCTATTTGAAAAATAAGTAACGTATGAACAAATTTGAGGTATCACCTTCTAGCTATTGAAAAGATCTATACAATGGTGATAAGTTTACACCATGTTGTAGAAGAAAATTTCAAGAAAATGGGAATTTTCTGTTATCGTTAAGTATTTTTTTAAGAATCAATGAAATAATCCACCACTTAAATGTCGCTAACACTACCTTAACGGCGTTTTAGTGTTTGGTTTTTAAAAAAATTAAGTGACTTTTACAAGACAGGAATAGTTTGAATATTTCCTTGACTAAAAAGCCGTTAAACACTTTAGAGCTGTTATTGTGTAAAAAAACTGAACTCTGAATATTAAACATTACATGACTAAAATGCCGTTAACGTAATTTAGCCGCTTCTTACGTATTTTATGGTTATTTTTCGGACTAATGCAAAGCTAAAATGCAGTTAAATGTTAAACCTTGGTCATTAACGGCATTTTAGTTTTGGATTCATAGTATATTATTTTTCACAATCCAATTATTTGCAATTAATTGCAAAAATAATGAACGGTTTTAATCACATTTAGAGTTGATAATTCGATAAATAACAGATTTACTTATAAAAATATCAAGCCTTTTAACTGCTTATGCTAAAAATATAAATTTATATCTGTTTTCAAAAACATGTGCTTAATTACCATTTATTTAACATACTAAGACCACCTTTAGTTAATATCAGAAATTTATTTTTGCGAAAGTTGTCTGATATGAATGTGAGGGTATTAGCAAAATTAATTGGCTAGCAACATTATGAAATTTGAGTGTCAGATTTCAGAGACAAGCAACTTTTAATTCAAACCTGACTTAATTATTATGGAATATATAAATTATATATAAATTAAGGACCATCATGCTCCAGTGCAATCGAAACAAATATGTTTTATCTATAGCTCACTAATAACAACGTGATAGGTATGATTTTCTAAACACGTCCAAGATTAGATACGCCGAAAATTTCAGAAGAAAGGGCACAATATTGTAAGAGTAGAATTTAATTCCAGATTTACAGAGACGACTTATCCACCAGTCCTAAGAAAACGGTGATCTGACTAAAGTTAATCTGTTTCTGAATAAACTAAGAGTGCATATATCTCGAAGTCTTTCAAATTGACATAATAGTATCCATATTATCAATGATTTACCTTTTTATTATTTATCTTTTGAATAAGATACCATTTATATATCTTTCATCTAAGCAAACTCTCATCTCCATGTTCATTGTGAAGAATGTTTCGTACCATTTTTCAAATGCCGTTGACTATATTCCATTATTTTGTGATATGCTTATTTTTGTCATCAATATTTTAGCTTCTTTCTTCGCTTATATCCTACAAATACATGTATAGTATGTTCGTTATAGTTTAATAAAATATAACATTGTCCAAAAAATCTAATCTATATTTGCGAAATTGTCATCCCATACCCAATTCTAAATCTGTTCTGAGATGCTTGAAATGGTGACTCATCACAATCAGCAATTAACTACTTTTTAAACAAAAGGAACCTCATGAAAAGTGGTTCATCATCAATCAGATTTCGAAGTCGATGATAAAGCACCACGTTTATGTAAATATCTCTGAAACATCGACATCACCAAATCAAAAGTAGACAGTATTTACGTTACTGAATTACAGTACCTAATGTCTCCAATACTTCGAAATTCTCCTTGCTATATTCCGTTTAATCAACTTTCTCGGGAGGTTGTGAACTTGTGAATTGCTATTATAGATAACTGTAAAAGCGTTGGTAGAGAAAATGTATGAAAATACATTCTCTATGTGATGCAATACCTCAGCCGGCGTAATGCTGGGCAATGATTTATCGCATCTTCGCTCTTTTTATAAACAATAAAAAATGCTCTACTTTCTCTCTCTCTCATTTTATGCCAATTTAAGTACTAAAAGTTCCTATGTTTAAGTCGCTCGGAAGCGATCCTACAGTCACTTTCAGTGTGTTTCTGATTAATATCAGAAACTTTGGCTTGTTAGTTAATTCCATCAAAACGAAAACATTAAAAATCGGCAGTCTCTGCACATTTCTCGAATTAAATATTTGACGATATTTCTTTTTTTTTGTTTCTTTTTTTGAGATAATATCGAAAAATATAGGTGATAGCTATGATATTCAACCAATTTTGTTAATGAATATGGATACTTTTATGTTTCGGGAGTTAGTTAAGTGCATGAAGACGGTTCATATTATATTTGTTTTGAATATATCGGATTTAATTTATCGTTTTGTTTTTAATGATAGACAGGGCGACTTTAGCTTTCACAGACAGATCAAATAATAAAAGTTGATAACAATACGAAAGTAAATTGTGAACAACAATATAATACCATTCAATTAAAATCCAACCTAATTAAGTACTGACCTAAACAGAAATCTTCTTAAGTTGCTTATAAAATAAGTCCTTAGCAACGTATATTTTAAATAATCTGCATTTTCTTAATCTTAAAAAAAATATAGGAACCCAACATTCCTTGCCTGTAACTTGTAAATGAAAAAGGGGGGAAATAATAATTTTAATTATCTTAATACAAACCAACACTACGTAAAATTTGGGTGCCAAACATAACGGCTGGCTGCGATCCTTATATGAACGCGAGAATAGATAACGGCTTTTTAGCGTAGTAACAGGAGTTAGCGGCATTTTAGTGTTGAAAATGTAAACAATATTCTTTTTTAGTATTTTTACCATGCCGTTATGATTAACTAACTATTGTGAAAATTCAATAAAAGTGCGCCAAAATACAAGTCTAAAACGCCGCTAAACATCTTTAACGGCATTTTAGATTAGTTTTATTACATAACGGCTATATAGTCTTGGATTGAAATATCACTTGTGTACAATTACTAAACTAGAATGCAGTTAAAGTACTTTAGCGGCATTGTTGAGTACAAAAATCATTTAGCGGTGTTTTAGCTTAGTAAAATGCGATAAAAATATAAACGAGATTAAGGTTAAAGTCACTTAACCGCGTTATAGTTATGCAATTATAACTAACGGCATTATAGAATTGTACACCTGTCGAAGTTTGGCAGTTAACGGCGTTTTTCGTTTCATTATCTCAGCAATGGTAAAAAATAGAAAAAAACGGGTTAAATCAGTCGATAGAGAATTTTTTTCTGATTACGATGGGCTGAAAAAGTAAAAATCGGCCAAAAGTCACTTAACGGCATTTTAGCTTAAGGACGGCAGTATCCCTGTTTACGCCATCTGTCGATCCAGTCCTACGCTCTTCATTCGCAGTTCAGTGCTCGACCACTCCACTTGTGTTCCCGTAATCGTTCACTGAGTAATAAAAATAAAAAAGTGAAAAATTAAAAAAGTGCCCAAACGGACTTATCTTCATCCGCTTCACAAGGTCTGTACCGATCTTATTTTTAAAAGTGATTTTTGAAAAAAGTGTTAAAAAGTGTTTTTATAAGTCCAGATAACGTATTTTTACCACATGCATTCGAGTTTTCCGTTGGGGATCTCTCACCGCATGATTTACAATGCAATCGGAATATTCGTTGGGGATATTTCACCGCATAACCTATAATGCAATCGGGATACTCATTGGGGGTATCTCACCGCATATACCTATAGAAAATGCACTCGGGTTTTCCATTGGGGATCTCCCACCGCATATTTCTATACATACGATAACGTCTGTTATCCGTATCACACGTGATTTTCAATCACAATCGACACGCGCCTATGCCTATGGCTGCGACATTGTCATAATTACTTATTTCATAAGTAACTGAAAAATACGTTGTTCTGGTACTCCGTTTTCTAACGGTTTTATCGAGTAAATTCAAATGAATATTATCTCTTACCGATTATATTAAATAAAATGCATTCGAGATAATCGCTGGGGATATTTCACCGCATATGAATGAATACGATCATTTCTAAACATACGATAACACCCGTTATCCGAAGCTTGTGTCATACTTGATCTCAATAGACACGCATGGTACAGTGTTTACCGAAACTTTTCGTGAAACTCACTCACTATAAAAACAATATGCGCTACAGCTGCAGTTACCAGTTACCAACGGAATACCCGTTACCTAAAATGTACGTGTGACATAATATTATGATCAATCGATCACAAACGCTATAAACACTAATGGTGCAGTATTTACTGTGTAAGAATGACCATTACGCTGCCGAGATAACGTATCTTTTATTATACCTATACAATACGATTGACAATACGTTACTCTGTACCCTGTCCTGTATATTTACGGATTAGCTGCATAAATTCAGACACATCTCTGTGCATATTTTTGAAGGTACCAAACGGATCACTTTCGACCGTAATCTTTAAATAACGAATTACCATATTATGATATGATAACAATACACACATATAAATGTTGCAGTGTTTACAATCTAAAAAACTATCACGACACATCATTGTCGTGACTACTTAATTTATTCGTAATAGAAAAATAAATTGGTTTATACTCTGTGTTCTTAAGTACAGATTCATTCGACATAATCAAATACCTTATTGTTGAAATAATTAAACGTTTCACCTTTATCAACGCCGATGGTTCACATTCGTACATTCGTCAACTACTGAAGTATAATAACCCAGATTTTCATAATAATCTCAAGGACCTTATTAATTAATCAGGTACCTCTGACTGGCCTAAGCGGCCAACTACCCACATTTGGTGAAAATACCCACATTGAACACAAAATTACAAGTTATTCTTTCCCAATGCCATGCCTACCTACCTGTTTTCGTTAATGAAATCACACTCAAACCTATTTCTACCAAAATTAATATATTTTACTGTAAGTAGGTAGGTACATAAGCCTGCGGTGTGGTTATACATCCGTCGAGAATCCTCTCTTGTCATATCCAGCTAGATGGGCTTTTATGCTATCTATCAGCAACTGTACATAATTACATGCACGAGCATTTAACACAAAAACGCCTAACCAAGGCACTTGAAAGTCTTTGTACTGAAAAAAAAAAAAAAAAAAAAAAAACTACCAAATAATTACTCCCGTTATTTAAAAAAAAAAAAAAAAATGCAGACCCACCGCCCGTGTAGGCGAAAACAATAGCAATGGCAACGAATCAGTGTGATTGCATCTCTTCATCTCTCCTCTCCCGAGTGCATCCTTTACCGCTTACCGCCGCAGATCCCGGCGCTGCTGTGCCAATAAGTTTGCGGACAGAACTTCAACTTATCCGCCATTAAGGCCCGTATTGATAAACAGTTCTCAAGTGTGACAGCGAGTTTGAGTTCGTATCAGAAATGTCATTTCAGTACAAAACGACCTGTCAAATCCATAGTTAATATTGATCTCAATGTTGAGATCGCTTTATAAATACGAGCCCTAGTTACATCACGCAGGTGCTATTAAATACCTAAGTACGCTGGTTACTTATTTCTTACCACATATTCATCATATAGGAATACTATGGCACACAAACACAAAATACATCATCAGTCTTCTCATGGATTCAAAGACTTGTAATAGGTACAGTTTATATAATTTCGAAAATCGGTTGCTTAAACATCTCCCCTCCAGGAATGTGTGATGTTGGTTGTTTATCGATAGTCAGAAAAGACTCAAATTAATCAATAAAAAAAAAAAAAAAAAACATCAATATGCCTTAGCATCACAATCTTTGTCAGGCCATTTCAAACTGAAGAACTTGTGAATTGCATTTACATTGAATCACAAAACTGACAAATGCATTAGCCACAGCAATTTTGAAGAAAATTTTTTCATAAAAATTCAGCAAAAATTTAACTTCAACTTGGACTCAATTGATTACCGGCCGGCATAAATATATCATACAGTGCTTTATTTATTTACCTATAGGTACCTACTTTAATGAAATCCAATACCGTTTACTGGATTAGTATGGTCTCTTATCGACCTTGTATAAATTGTGGATAACAATTAGTATTCTACTTATCAACACCACATTAATTATTAAGTATAGTGTCTCCTTGCCTTTTATAAGACAAATAAAATTTTCTTTCACCTTGTCTACATAGTACAAGTTGTTTGGAAAGGGTCCTAACCCTGCATTGGTACCTATAACGTAGTATATTTTATTCCATTATGTAATGGTTACCATAGAATAAGCAAAAATAAGTATATTGCCTGAGAGGGTCAAAAGAATTTAATCAAATCAGTCTGATCTAGAATACTTTGAAAAATGTAAACGCTGTTTGTATCAGAATGCTTTCATTCTGGATTATTTATAACAAATACATTAAAATACGTGTAGGATCAAGACACTCAACGCATAAATGACGATGAGTACCTTCCCGAAATATATATATTCAGATCCCTCAACTTTGGGGTAAGTGTGGAGCCTGTATTGGTAAAACGACCAGCACACAAATAGTAAAACTGGAAGTACGGCCGGGTCATATTAATGACCCGCAGTTTCTAATTGCTTTTATTGCAATGCCAAAAGCCTACTTCAAACTAGAATAGTTTATCAATATCGTGAGTACCTACATCAATATTCTGGAAGAAATTCAGTTCCTTTATATCATCTAATTACCTATGCGTATCAAAATAGATTTGGCTGTGGCATGAAAGTCAACTCACAACAAGTAAACTCTCTACTTATAAAAATATTATCATTTGCATCTTACATTTATAATGTTACATTACCTACACTTAAGGCATCGTGGTTAACAGCGCCGAGTCGTGTAGAAATCTCCCACAATACTGTTATACCAATATGAGCTCACTGGTCACTACTTCTTTCACTCAACCCAGTATAAATTTGTATGCAGAAAAAATAAATAAATAAATAAATAGAAAACTCATTGCGCTTCTTCGAATCGTCGTGCGTCAAAAGGTATTTTGTCCCGTCTTGTCACTTTCTGCTATGAAGACGAAACTTACCGCCGTCTCCCTCGTGCATAATGCTGGCATCGCTGTCATAAAACCCAACCAAACAGTATATTATATACGTGTTTGTACGTATCTTGTATCAGAAGGCGGTTTTCTTTTGTCATTCAAATGATAGTAATGTGTATAACGCTTCCTTTTTACAATCACGTTAACTTAGTTGTAGTTCCCAATATGGAACGCTATATTCTTAGATAAACACCTTATATATCTCTGAGCCTAACGATGCTCCTCGTTTGACATGACAATCGAAGACAAATATTCTGTTTACATCTACTGCCCCCAAGTATATTAAAACTTGGGAGAGTTTTCTGGACCATTTCGAAATTGGCTACCCACATTAATAAACAATAAAACTCTGAGTCAGTTGATTAGAAGAGTCATAGTAAAAGTACTTTAGCTCTTATTAAGCCTAAATAAGACAGACACTTTGAAAGCTTTACACTCATGTCATGATATAACATATACATACAAGCATACCTACGGCTATGAAAAACCAATTTCGTAAAGATCTCGCGATCAAGCTGTATGCAGCTTACGTTGTACCAACACAACATATCTTTCTTTAAAGAAAGTTATCTATCTGCCTTGCTCAATCTTCCATAGACTATAAGATTAATATTCTACAGGTTTCGCCTAAACGAACTTACTCAGAATGTATCGTATCGGATATATTTTATACTTAAAATATCGAAATAGTTCTATATTCAATTGGGATGAACCTCGACAGAACCAGTTTACTAAGAAAATCTGATAGTACAGTAAAAAAGATAAATAAATAATTGACATGCAGGGCTGTCTGATAGAGATCGCTTAAAGCGATAAGACAACTTCCATGCACATAATAGTTTTTAAGTCAAGTATTTTAGAGTGCGGGACTGAAACTTGTATTTTCTCCGCGCTTTGCCATACTAAATACCGATAGCTGGAGCATCAATCATAATATTCTTATACTTATTTTTACTAAATAAGATTATACAAATTTCAACGTAAAAAATACACCTAATGTCACGTTTAAACATTAAAACTGGATGTCGTAAGTTTTACAGACAAACTATCACTTGAAACACGTTTCCTACAGTTACTATAACACTGTTACATTAATAGATGCAGATTCAAACATGTATATACGTCTACATGTTAAATCAAACAGGAGGAAAATAAATTGTTCTCGCTTTTATTGTCAATTTTCCGTGCACACTCTCAAAGTCTAACATGTGTGAATATATATATACTTATCTCGAGAAAGAAATGTGAAGTATAATTAATGATTAAACGAACTTACCTAAAGTGAAGTTCTATCATAATTATGCGAACATTTCTTTCGAAGAGATAAGTATAAGCAACCCTCCCAACCCCCTCTATTCAAGGACCCCAGAGATACGAGAAAATTGACATAAAACTTTAAATTCTCAAATAAATGAAGAGCGTAGGACTGGATCGACAGATGGCGTAAACAGGGATACCCGCAGGAAAAATAAAATAAAAAGAGTAAAAATGCTCTCAAATACAGTGCGAGTGGTGACTGCTAGACGCGTAACTAACATGTGTGAATATATATATACTTATCTCTTCGAAAGAAATGTTCGCATAATTATGATAGAACTTCACTTTAGGTAAGTTCGTTTAATCATTAATAATACGGCATTCTTCTGTGGTATTGGCCTAAAATTTTTGGAGATTTTTTTATTTTTTGCTATAATTACCCACATTTTAGTGCATTTCCATGCTGAATTGGGAGTAAAAAAAAACACGTGTATGTTCCAGCTACCTACTTCCTTTCTAGTGTGTAATCTAGAAGTCCATCGAAATATAGGAGGGTTTCAGTGTATTGTAATGCAATTAAGGCGATGGCTGACAACCTATCACTATCGAAATACAAACTTCTCGAAACCTGTCAGTAGTGGTGAAAAGCCCAGTTATTGTAAGGTATTTATTGTCGTTGACGCTTTGTTTGCCTACCCTTTGTTGTGTTGGGATACAAGCGTGACTATATGCATGCATGCAGGATGTTAGTAGAATAAGCCTCCTGCGCACGCGCCGGTGTAATGTGGTAATGATGTCCAAGTCATTTGAGGTGACGATCACTGCGATCTTACATACCAACACCGATAGTTTTTTTTTTTTTCGTGTTTTGTTATGCTGTTCATAGTAATAGTCTTGGCAATTTCGTGTTATGATACCTACGCTACGTGCTATATGCCTAAAGAGAAGAATGTTACAAAAACTTATTGATTTTCGAATGCATAAAAGTTTTTCTTTTACAACTTACAAAATGCTATCGATTCGTTAAGGGCATGACTTAACTAAATCTTGACTAAAATTATTATAGTCCCCTTCTGTTCTTGTATAGACTTATTATTTACTTATTATTAGTTATGTCGTGATTTCTGCAACAAGGAATTGCTACCATACCAATGTCATCTCAACGATCATACCTATCAGAGTGGACAAATAGTTTAAAGACCGAATTATGCCTGTTATAATGACAGGGGTATGGCGATTGTAAAACAGCACTACCAGAAGATCATCCACGTATGTTTCCTGCGCGTACGCAGCTAAAGGGCAGTGACTGCGCGATGATTGCACGTCACAGTGGCTGCGCCTGCGACTATTCCCTTGACAGTGACATTCGTGTCGTGACAGACTGATAGTGGGTGCTGACAAGAAAATTACATCATGCTGTGTTGTACAGGGAGACAGATTTTGACAACCATTCAAAAAACTTCTCGTTAAAAAAAATTGAACGACATATGAAGTTGTATTTTTAAGAAATATTTATTTTTTGAAGCTCTTTGCCTACCCCTAAGGGATACAGGCGTGACTATGTATGTTTACTAAGTAAGAAAGCCGAAGTAACGAAGTCACATCTGTACTAAAGTGGTTTACGAGTGCTAAAACCGCAAGCTATTTCAGGGACACGTTGGTAAACCGTTATCGCTTCTAGGAAGTAAAAGCCGGTTCTATTCCCGGGTGCGGCCCTTTCAATGTAGGTAGGTACAGTACTTCTTTGAATATTTTCTTTACATACATACATACATATAATCACGCCTATATCCTTAATGGGGTAGGCAGAGCGTAAACGACCTAAACAAAGGTCGTTCCACCACGTCTGACAAGTTTTGAGGGTAATTCAAGATAGATCTGTATATTGCTATAGTGACAGGTTGTCAGCCCATCGCCTAAATTACAATACTGAAACCCTCAAATCCCTTAGCTGATTTTTACAGCGTACCCGGGAGGAGATGCAGCTGGCACATTCATTGTTTTTCTATCACTCCCAGGAGTCCCAGACCAGCATGGAAGTAAGTATTTTCTTTATTGTCTTCGAATTGTTTATCACAATATATTTCGCAACTTAGACGTTTGTAGTTTTTTTTTATTTTTACATGTATTGCTACGAACCTCTACGCCGTAGAGTTATTGTAGCAAACTATTTTTTTATTTTTGTACCTTTAAATTTAAACGCGATAAATAAATTATTTGTGTTCACCCCTGTTGTAAGGATTAAAAATTTATTAAAAATATTATCTGCTACGGAAATACACCTCTGTACCATGCTAAAAGAGTCCTTAAACTTATCACCGAAACATCTTTCACTGCGGTATAGCCCCGTACGTAGTAACCCCAAAATAAATAGATGCTAAAATCCACATAAAATCAATACCTCCGTTGACGCACGCGCAGCGATGAGAGATCGATATAACCCACCCCACGCCGCGCGCGCACATCTGTTTACTACACACCCCTTCGAAATCAGATGCTATTTTTATTTTACGAAATAAATATTTTGACTATTCAAGCTCTTCACAAAAAAAAATTGTAGGTACCAGCTCTTTTGGGACTGACAGCGAGTTTGAGTTCGTATCAGAAATGTAAGTAAACAGTACTAAACGGACTGTTGGGTAATATTGCTCAATCTTGAGATCGCTTCATAAACACAAGCCTACTAAATCATAAGCCTAATAAATAAAACGCGTTAGACTTGCAAAAGGACAAGATAATAAGTTCTCTAGTGTATAAAATTTTAGATCCTGGAGGTACAAACTACTGTTTTATTTTATCACGTAAAGTAGTGTAGGATGTGTATTTTGTATCCAACTTAAATATACGAACATAAGTCACAAAACTTATACCTACTATTCAAACTAAACAAACAATACTATCTGCTTATTAGCATTACACAACAACTCATTTGTACAAATAACTAAGTATCGTTAGTTCCAACTAGAACTATCAATAACACGAGCAAACAAGCAATTTTTGTTATCAAACAAGATATTTAACTTAGTGATGCCGGGCACTGAAACCCTCGAATCCCTTAGTTGGTTTTTACAGCATTCCCGGGAGGAGCTGCAGCTGGCACATTCTATGTTTTTCTATCACTCCCAGACCAGAATGGAAGCAATCTAGATGACGACAGTATGTAAAAAAAATCCTAGCAATAGTGGCAGTAAAAGTGTTGATGCATTCAAATGTTATCAAGTGGGCGGCAATCGGAATGCTACTAGCATTTGCATCCTTGTCTGCAGTCGCTACATAAATGCATTTTACTTGCAATTCATAGGTTTTAGATTACCGTAGACCTGTTTTCTAAGGAATTGTTTTCTTAGACATACATAAAGTTAGGCCAGTGTTAGTGTTTGCCAGAGAAACAGAAGAGTATCAGCAAACTAGTACATTCTTTAATGTTTATTGTAATTTGTGCAACATAAAAGAACCTAACATGTGCAATACATTTATAAAAAATACATAAAAAGCCCTCTTTTACAAGCATTTTTAAAAAAGATCCTAACCCTAATAGTAAACAGAAAGATAACATTCTCTTTATCAGTATAACCATAAAAGGTAAACATATAAACACAAAGCCACCTGATATACTCTTTTCAAACAAACTTTAAGGTCACTAACCGATAAGTAGAAAAAGTTCTCGGGAAAATAGAGAGTACAGGCCTATGGTCTAGTGATCTGAGCTTTGAACTCTTGAGGAGCTTTCCGGAAGTCGTGGGTTCGAAAACTTTAGGCAAATAGAATTTTGCATCTACAATATTATACCGGGTGTAAGGGACAGCGTCCCGCAAACTGATAGGGGTTGCTCACTCAACGATACTGAACACATATCACCAGGTTTTTTTTTCAGATGAAAAAAAAAAATTTGCTTTTCCATACAAATTGTCTGATCGATGCGATGTGGTCATTTTGTATGAAAAAGCAATTTTTTTTTTTCATTTCCTGAAAAATGGTAGTAGTTGTTCAGTTTCGTTGACTGAGCAACCCCTATAAGTTTGCGGGACGCTGTCCCTTAAACCCCGTATTTTCTGTGATCTACATACAATTTACACGTTTCTGATCGTTCTATTATCGTTAAAAGCCTAAAAATATATTAGCCAGAATACCTTGGGTCACAATTGATACCGTATTACTTCGTGAGATTGCTCCCAGTTTGGTTAGGACAATGCAGGCAGGCTGAAACACCTGATTTTCCGACAAGAAGGATTTATGCCCACATCCCATTATTTATTAGTGAAAAGATAATATAAATAATATTTTTCTCGATAAGGAGCATTTCCTTTACAATGCACTTCACCACGGAATATTTAATAGTGACTTTACCTCATTAACTATGTTAATTGTTGTTCTATTTACATGATTTGGAAAACGACTTCATAATTTACATTGTCAGAATGAAGTCATTTCCTTTCCTTATTAGCAGGTGGTTACGATGGATGATAAAGACAAATAGACAGGTATTATGTTTGTAAAATACACATGTTAAAGACAAAGCTGTTAGTTGGTTATTTTACTACCAAGGGAAGCATCGAAATATGGGCATCCATGGGTTTTCAGTCCCTGACCTGAGGCCGTTGATATGATACCCATGGGTGGTACACAAAGTTTGTTAATGTCACTTTATGACATTTTCACTTGTTATCTATCAGTTTGGTTAGGACAACGTAGCCTGAATCTGATTGTCTGTCAAGAACGATGGTTACGTGCATCGGAGGGCACGTTCAGCTGGGACAGGTCGTTGACTGTGATAGTGGTTGTTGTCATTTCATTACACAAATCACGACAGGGGTCTATTAGCCAGTTTAATATTTTGACCAAGGTGCATCAGGTCATTCGTTAAATCTCTGAGAATACTAGTTCTAGTTTTAATTTAAAAAAACATAGAATTCGCCAGCTGCATCTCATCCCGGGCATGTTGTAAAAACCAGCTAAGGTATTCGAGGGTATTGTAATTCAGGCGATGGGCTGACAACCTGTCACTACAGCAATAATCTATCTTAAACAACCCTCAAAATTTGTCAAACGTGGCGGAACGACAAACGGTCGTTCACGCTCTGTCTACACCATTAGGGATACAGGCGTGACAGTATGTATGAATGTAACTAAACCTCCAACTTTTCATGCCAGATGGACCATAGATGCACCTGCCTCAATTTACATGGCATTTTAAACCATGGCCTAATGTTGTTTAGACGGTGTCATGGTGGTCCTATGGTGGCCAAACCAGTTCCGATCATTGACCGCTGAGGTTTTATTGGAGTTTAGTTTTTGGAAGGAAGGTACAGGCAGCTAGTTACATTTTTATATTTAAAACTATTCCATATAAAAAATAGAATGAGCTGACATGTAGTATGTGTTAACGTAACTATCTACTACAATAATATACATTATTGGTATACATATATAGAGTCACGCCTTCATCCCTTATAGGGTATGCAGTGTGTCAACGAACAATATTATTGATTTCAGGTGTAACGAAAGACGTTTATTATGAACATTCAAGTAAACGGATGTAGTCTCTGCCTACGACTAAGGAAAAGAGGCGTGATTGTATCCTTGTGTGTCCTATGGCGTTTTGCTATACACATAAATAAATAATTATTGCACTATTTGTTTCTAAGCAATAGCTAAAGTATAAACAATACACGTACCAGCTTTGCGAAAATCACATTAAAGAATTGCTTACCGTTTCAAAACACGGAAATCTGAACACAAAAACACTAGAAATAACTATAAAACTCTATTAAAACACTTGTAAATACGCTAGAAACGTGTCACTGTGAACTCCATTGCATTACTGTCCTGTCATTCTGACAAGACTGCACATTAATCGATAAAATAACAAACGCTAGCCCCTAACGTAATGACAGAGATGGACTTATACAGAACCGTGTAAGAAGGAAAGTGAGAGCGATGTTCTAAACAGCTGTTTTGTTGCGCTTTGATTTTAGAAGGGCTAAGGGGTGAACGCATGCGCGAATGTGGCGCGTGCGTATTGTCCATCAACATGACGTCATGATAAAAGTTTTGTGAAAAACATTTCATACAATAGTCACGCCTGTGTCACGGGGTAGGTATAGCATCAATGTCCTCGGTAAAAAGCCATTTCCCCACGTCTAAGAAGTTGCAAGGGTCATATAAGAACTTGTGTATTGCTATAGTGTCGCCTAAATTCCAATACACTGATAACCCTCAGTCGTATCTATCTACTGATTCCTACAGCATGCCCGGAAAGAGATGCAGCAGCTGGAACATTCTATATTTTTCTATCGCTCCTGTCCAACATGGAATATACCGGGTGTAAGTGACAGCGTACCAGAAGGGGTTGCCTAGTCAACGAAACTGTACAACTTTAACCAGGAATTTTCTGCAGGAAATGAATTTTTTTTTGCTTCTCCATACAAATTGACTCGATCAGACAATTTGTTTGAATGGAGAGGTGGTCATTTAGTACGGAAAAGTAAAAAAAAAAACCTGAAAAATAAAACTGTAAAAATTGTTTAGTTTCGTAGAGCAATCTCTATCAGTTTCTGGTACGCTGTCCCTTACACCCCGTATGTTACAATAGTGACCAATATTTCTAGCCTAGTTTGAATACAATACTAACACTTGCAGTGCGAGCAGCGCACGCGCATGCCTTATCAATGTGTCGTGAAGGCCATTTGGATTTATACTGCATCGGTCTGCATTAGGTATAGTGATGAAATATACCGATAAATGCTTGCTTATCGTTATCGATATGCTTCTATTGAGCGAGAAAGCATTAATTATATGCATTTCATCTTTTCTCTGTCTGTACTCGATATTTAAAGAGAAATTATAGTATTCGTTTCTCTCAAAATAGAAACCACAGGAAAAATTCTTGTTCATTGTTCTACTCGTATATCTGAGGTCCGAAAAAAAATAGGCTTTACTTAATTTTCTAACGTTTCTCCAAAGCACGGTATATCATCTTATTTCTCAGACAATCATTCAGTCTGCCTTCCAGATGACCATGATCTCCTGGCTTAGGGCACTGAGGCAGTTAAAAAACCATTCACCATATCTACTTAATTAAACCCTCAATTCAAGAAAACGTGCAGAGTTATCATCATCATCAGCCTGTATCAGTCAACTGCTGGACAAAGGCCTCTCCCATGGCACGCCACTCAGCTAAGTCTTTAGCCATTCTCATCCAATTTCTGCCCGCTTCACGCACGAACATCATCGCCTTAGAGTTACTTATCGATAGAATTCGTATCGTAAACTATCCAACCCTATTCCACATTATTTCTAATTCTAGCACAAACATGCATCGGCCTTGCCATTGTGCGCAGGAGTCGATTTCAACGATAGCCAACTCTACCTATTGTGGCTACGAATGAACGAAATATTTGCTCGTAGGTACTTAATTAGAAGAAATGTAGCAGAAGAAAAAGTTAGCCTTCTTTAGAAAATACATGAAAATAATAATAACTTTAATCGAAACGTTCCCACATAATAATATTTTCATAACACGTATTCTATTCCCACAATATTGAGGTGGACATTCTTTGGTCACAAAACAATACCTACAATGGTGGCATTGGAATTGGAACTCAAATATAGTATGCGCCGCCGCATCAAAACTAAAACGAAATCCGAAAACAGTTCAACTTCAGTTCAGTTCCGTAATATTAGCACCTATCTTAAATGTTTCCAAGAAACATGGATCTAAGTTCTTTCACTTTGAAGGCTTACAAATAGATGTTAGGAAACGTTCTTAAAATCGGTACCCAAAATATTAGAAGCAAAATAGTTCTCTACACGACACCCTGTAAGAGGCTCACTTTTTATCCATCGAAAGGGAAAGTATATTTGGTTTCGAAAAAAAAAAACAGCCAAGAATGCAGAACCACTTAAGTTGCAATTAGTCTGCTACTCAAGAGGAGGTTATCAGAAACACGCTGTTTTGTGATAAACTTGAAAGCTTGAACAAATATATTCAGTTTTTTTTAACTTTTCAAAAAGCGATGGGTGACCGACCCCTGGCATTAGGATGGTCGTCGAGACTCGGGCCCCGCCCTTTAAAATTTAGAATTATAATTATGAAAGTTATGAATCTAACTAACTACTCTAAGATTTAACTTGTTCTAGCGAATACCATATACATCTTATCATTTCACATGAAAGTTAAGATCTTATAATAAAGTTCCAAAGCACAGTTCGACAATACTTTGTTTTACGTTACATTAGCAACGGCTTCTTGACCCTTCTGGTAATTAGCAAAACGTACTTGTCAACTAATAAATAGGCCAAAGAAAATCTATTATCATTGGTAATCATAACAATTTATTATGAATTTTCGCATTAATTAAAATTGGGACAAATGAACTCGCGTGCACGAGCCATTACACCTGTCGCCTCCTTCTATATCTTCTTAGCAATCATCTTCGTCTCCTTCACACTCACACTCTTCTTTCAGTTGATAGCTGAAGGAATTCAGGACAGCAATCAAGTAGAAAGACAGTACAGTGAACAGAAGCGTCAGATTATCAGCGGTTTGTGTCATTTTCCGATCACATTCGTATTTATACATGCACATTCTTGAAATCGCCGCGTATGTGTACAACATTCTGTTAGTGGACGTGATGATGGCAGTGATTGTTAAGAAATCGGCAAAATAGTACACACGGATGCAGAAGTGACAATCTTGGGTTAAAAAGATGAAGAAAAGGATCCCAGCTAGGAGTAACACGATTCCTAAAGCAACACGGATCCAAGCTAAAGCCTTAGTGCCAATGTGCCAGTCCGACTCTAGATTTGAGAAGATATCCAAGCAGATTGGGAAATGAACAACTGTTATATCGTATATTGCCATACCAATGAAGAAAACAGCGATGAGAACTGCTACTCCAGTTAAATCCTTGAAGAAGTACGTGCAGAAGTTATATCTTGGAATAAAAACAAGCGGCATGTCAGGTTCAGGCAGTGTTTCTAAGTATTGCATAAAGTTTTAGATCTTCAAGAAGCCCGCTAGAAGACATCAACGATCGCAAATGGCTGGGGAACGCTAAAATCAAGTAGACTTCAATAATAAACAAGGAAATTCGGACTTGCAATGAAAATTCAGGTGGGAACATGTTTTGTGTAGGTTGACGTGGTTTTTAGACAAATGCGATGTGACATCTGATGTACAGAACGAAGACGCTTTAAAAAAAAAGTTTTTTTTTTATAAATACAACCTTGTGCAAAAAGGTCGAGTTTTGATGAATCGAGCTGATATGATGTAATGGGAGTTTTTAATTTTGCTCGTTCCGGAGAAAATTTTCAGTTCTTTGTATGGATTCATTTTGTATGGAGAAGTTCTTTTTATTTTGCATTTCCTGAAAAAAAAAAGTTTTTCATGAAAGTTGTTCAATTTCGTTAGCAATAACCCCAGTTTGTGGGTAGCTGTTCCATACACCCTGTATAAGTATCAAACTTCCCACCTCCTATAATCTAAAGACATATATTTGATCTAAGAAGGCCGTTAACCTCAAGTTACCACATGTCTCTTTGCCCAGCATCCCAATGTTTCCTAAATTCCCACGTCTAGTTGCGCAACATTATGGGAAGTGATGGGAAACTACTCATGAAGTCGTATATGGTGGCTAGAGTTATTAGGAAGGTAAAAGTTTGTCCGTGTTCATAAAATCACGTCTTTATTCCTTACGGGGTAGACAGAGTCTCAAAGGCACCCCGTCTATACATTATGAGGTGTTTATCAGATATAAATAAGACTAGGTTTTGCACTAGTTGCCGTCAGATTGTCAGCTCGCCGTAATTGCATTACACCGAAGGAAATCTCTCCTAATTTGGATTCTAAAAGTCTATTATTATAGGAATCTATTTGGAAATAAATTATTTGACTTGGACTTTGCCTCGAAAGAAAAGCAGCTGTTACATTCAGTTTTATCGTTTAGAGTCCAGCACGATATTAGTTATCAATATCAAATCAATAAAATGGTCGCTCTACCTTTGGTACCTATTTTCATCTAAGCACTCAACTTTAATAAAACACTTCTCACAATAAAGGAAAAAAATATCGAAGCGAACAAAAAATTCAAATAAAACATGTTGTAACTTGCATTGAGAGCGGAAATTATCAAGTTAAGACAATGATAAAAAAAATAGATAGCCTAGGTATAGTATAGCACCTATTACCTAATCGATAATGAGATAAAGGCATATTTATGCAGTCATGCGATGCGCCATTTTGATTTTCGCCATCTTTTTATATTACACTTCATAACCTCAAACTTTCACTGTCATGTCATCATCATCAACATCAGTCTTCAGCGAGGGTTTCACGAAGCACTTTGCCAACAAGAGAAGATTCTAGTTTTAAAGCATTTTGGTCGCTCTATGTGCATTGCCCTAATCAAACTGGAAACAATTTCGCAAAATGATAAGACGCATGCCTTTGTGTCTCCTCCGTAGAAATCGAATTACACTAATGTACATAAAACAAAGATGGACACGGACTGAGTTGATTTACAAAACATTTTTTTCATATTCACTCGAAACTCTATGAACCTCATGAAAAACCAAATGAAAATAAACACCGTCCATTCATATAGTTGGATACTACGCAAAAATCTACTATAACTTATCATTTCATTTTACATATCGCCAACAAAAACAAGAGTCCCTTACCTTACAAAACCTCCCTCTGCAACTGAACCTCCTTTAGCACTTTACGAACAAAGAAAATCTTTCAAATTTCGAACACGCGGGAATCCAAATGGCGGGAAATGTTAGATGTTGCAGCAGCCAGCCGGTCACACGCGCTACGTCCGCGCTAGAACTGACAACAGAGCTACGAGAGCGCATGTGCAACAAACAGCTGATCGGTAAGTACTCTAATCCAATATCGATTGCATTGCATTCCATTATACGCTTTATAATTAATTTTTAAGCGATGTTTTTATTCGTGAAGATTCTTTGTCATATCGTTTCATGAAGTCCTATTACTTATTTTAGTAAAAAAATAAAGCAACAAAAGCTAGAAATTTTCTAGACATTGGCCCTCAATTCACGCCGTCCAGTTACTAATTCTAATTCTTAGTAGCGCTGTCACTTTCTTAACTTTGACATAAGAACAGGATAGCAAGCAAATACGTGAGTTTGACATTTCTTATCTGACATAAGACTGCTTAAATTAAGTAAAATTAGTGAGCACGCTCTATGGTCATTCCTTATTTAAAGCGCCGTACGTCAAATTAAGAATGTCAAAGTCACGTGTTTGTTTGCTATCCTGTTCTTATGTCAGATTTTAAGAAAGTGACAGCGCTACTAAGAATTAGAATTAGTAATAGTGCGTCCTGAATTAGCACCATTGTTTCATCTATCTTTATAAATATTTATAAATACGGGCCCTAGCATCCAGCTATGAAAAGAACCAAACTACGATGAACGCAAAATAAAAATATAGTATTGTTTTAGCTGCACTCACAATGCAAGAAAGAGATAACATAGGGCTTTTCTCCTTTATCAGTGTTTTCATTACTATTTATAGGTACTTATATTACCCACAAAGATTAAAGATTTGTATTTGTGTGTGTGTTTGTATGTTTGTATTTGTAACGAATAATCTGAAAAACTACTGAACCGATTTCAAAAAATCTTTCGCCATAAAAAAGCTACGTTCACGCTGAGTTACAAAGGTTACTTTTTACCACGGGAAAGTACATCATTCCCACGGGAAAACTTTTTTAGCAGCGGATGACACCGCTGAAAGAAAGCTATAAGTATTTCGGTATCTGCCCGCAGTTTGCCTTCTACTTATCGGAGCGGTCTGATAATCGGAATTTGCTGAAGATTACGAAATGCATGCGCATGCACATGCTATTGTTTTATTATCGTCTATTTTATGCGTTGACATTTAAAATTGGAACACATTTACAACTGAATAGTTGGCATACTGATATACGCCGCTTTGGTCAAGTGGTAGTCAGTGTGTAGAGGTAGGGTCAATTCACACCGGGAAGAAACGCGAGGCGACGCGGTGCGCACTTTTCAAGAGCATACAAGTAAATTTTCAGGAAATGCAAAAAAAAAGACTTCCATTCAAAATGAGCACATGAGAGCGTAGGTTTCTCTTGCTCTTGACACATAATGCTGCCAATTCTGTTGCACACCCAATTTAACTTATTTTAGTTTGGTCCTGTCACTTTCCGTCTTAAGCAAACAGAAAAGGATGGCAGTATCGACGGACTTATTATAAATCTGTCACTTCAAAAAATTTACAAGTTAAGTCATGATGTGAACGGGTCCCGACTAAAATCCTTTGATATTGATTCGTTCGTTCTATGTGACAGGATTATAATAAGTCTTGTCTATACTGCCATCCTTTTCTGTTCTCAAGACAGAAAGTGACAGGACCAAACTAAAATAAGTTAAGTTGGGTGTGCAACAGAATTGGCAGCATTATGTGTCAAGAGCAAGAGAAACCTACGCTCTCATGTGCTCATTTTTGAATGGAAGTCTTTTTTTTTGCATTTCCTGAAAATTTACTTGTATGCTCTTGAAAAGTGCGCGCACCCGTCGTCGCCTCGTCGTTTCTTCCCGGTGTGGAATTGACCCTACCTCTACACACTGACTACCACTTGACCAAAGCGAGCGTATATCAGTATGCCAACTATTCAGTTGTAAATGTGTTCCAATTTCTAAAATGTCAACGCATAAAATAGACGATAATAAAACAATAGCATGTGCATGCGCATGCATTTCGTAATCTTCAGCAAATTCCGATTATCAGACCCGCTCCGATAAGTAGAAGGCAAACTGCGGGCAGATACCGAAATACTTATAGCTTTCTTTCAGGCGGTGTCATCGCGCTGCTAAAAAAGTTTTTCCCGTGGGAATGATTGTACTTTCCCGTGGTAAAAAGTAACCTTTGTAACTCAGCGTGAACGTAGCTTTTTTATGGCGAAAGATTTTTTTGAAATCGGTTCAGTAGTTGTTTCAGATTATTCCGTTACAAATACAAACATACAAACACACACACAAATACAAATCTTTAATCTTTGTGGGGTAATATATAAGTACCTATAAATAGTAATGAAAACACTGATAAAGAGAAAAGCCCTATGTTATCTCTTTTCTTGCATTGTGAGTGCAGCTAAACAATACTATATTTTTTATTTTGCGTTCATCGTAGTTTGGTTCTTTTCATAGCTCGGATGCTAGGGCCCCGTATTTATAAAATATTTAATAAAGATAGATGAAACAATGGTGCTAATTCAGGACGCACTATTACTAATTCTAATTCTTAGTAGCGCTGTCACTTTCTTAAATCTGACATAAGAACAGGATAGCAAGACAAACACGTGACTTTGACATTCTTAATTTGACGTACGGCGCTTTAAATAAGGAATGACCATAGAGCGTGCTCACTAATTTTACTTAATTTAAGCAGTCTTATGTCAGATAAGAAATGTCAAACTCACGTATTTGCTTGCTATCCTGTTCTTATGTCAAAGTTAAGAAAGTGACAGCGCTACTAAGAATTAGAATTAGTAACTGGACGGCGTGAATTGAGGCCAATGTCTAGAAAAATTTCTAGCTTTTGTTGCTTTATTTTTTACTAAAATAAGTAATAGGACTTCATGAAACGATATGACAAAGAATCTTCACGAATAAAAACATCGCTTAAAATAATTATAAAGCGTATAATGGAATGCAATGCAATCGATATTGGATTAGAGTACTTACCGATCAGCTGTTTGTTGCACATGCGCTCTCGTAGCCTCTGTTGTCAGTTCTAGCGCGGACGTTAGCGCGTGTGACCGGCTGGCTGCTGCAACATCTAACATTTCCCGCCATTTGGATTCCCGCGTGTTCGAAATTTGAAAGATTTTCTTTGTTCGTAAAGTGCTAAAGGAGGTTCAGTTTGCAGAGGGAGGTTTTGTAAGGTAAGGGACTCTTGTTTTTGTTGGCGATATGTAAAATGAAATGATAAGTTATAGTAGACTTTTTGCGTAGTATCCAACTATATGAATGGACGGTGTTTATTTTCATTTGGTTTTTCATGAGGTTCATAGAGTTTCGAGTGAATATGAAAAAAATGTTTTGTAAATCAACTCAGTCCGTGTCCATCTTTGTTTTATGTACATTAGTGTAATTCGATTTCTACGGAGGAGACACAAAAGGCATGCGTCTTATCATTTTGCGAAATTGTTTCCAGTTTGATTAGGGCAATGCACATAGAGCGACCAAAATGCTTTAAAACTAGAATCTTCTCTTTGTGGCAAAGTGCTTCGTGAAACCCTCGCTGAAGACTGATGTTGATGATGATGACATGACAGTGAAAGTTTGAGGTTATGAAGTGTAATATAAAAAGATGGCGAAAATCAAAATGGCGCATCGCATGACTGCATAAATATGCCTTTATCTCATTATCGATTAGGTAATAGGTGCTATACTATACCTAGGCTATCTATTTTTTTTATCAAGTT
>JARACY010000177.1:0-125834 GCA_029255725.1 Scrobipalpa atriplicella
TCATGTTCATGTAGCGGAATTTAATACTTAGAAAAAACATCTTCTTCTTTGTCGACTATAATATTCTAATTTCCTTTTGAACTTATGCGAGTACATAATATGCCTTTAGAGCGAAGTTTTTACTTCTATAAAGTAGTAATTAACGGTCGTGTCAGTCAATCTGTCCCAGGAATAGGAGTCCACTTGTGTGTTGCGCAAACATGAATATAACAATTTTAAAAACTTTTCTACGTACTCCCATTTATCCGATAATAATAAGAATAAAGAGTTCTACGGTTGCTCTACGCTTCGTAGCAATTTCGCTACGCCGTAACCATTTACTACGTTTGAACTCTCAAAGCAACTCGCGTTGTATAGACATTTTTTTATGATAATAATAATGTTAATTGCAAAAAGTCGGTTTTATTTTTTATTTCGCTAAATTACCTCGTATTTAAAGACTAAATAAACTGATGTACATTTCAAATAGGACACAAAAAAAAACAAAGATTTTGCACGTTCAATAGAATCTTCTATATCTAGTTTAAAAAAATCCAACACATTTCAATGATTTATCTCAGAATTAAAATAAGCAAAGGAATTTATGAAATTTTCAGTAACACCTAAAAATAACTTCGTGTAACAATTAAATGAATCTCACTTAAGTTTACCGAGAAATAGACGGTATTTAGTTAGCGAGCTCGAGGTAAACTTGCTCAGGTATTTTCCTGTTAACTTCCACATTAGTCGTGCATTCATTAACTTTGTCGTCAACATTGCAGTAAATAGATGTTGTATTATGCTCAACAGAATTTATGAATATTATTATTTTATTCAGAAAATAAGTAGGTACTCCTTTAAGACCTAAATAAATAATTCTACTTTTTAACTAAACGTTGTTGATTTCATTTTGTGAGTCAAATTTTTCAGTAGCCTGCGAAAGCAGTTTCGATCGTTTAGACTTTATTAGTTTGAGGTCGTATAGTGACGCAAACCGTAAGATTAGGTATGTTGTAAAAAAAGTGCATTTCCATCACAACAGGCACATAAGGAAAACGAATATCCCTACATGACTAACGACTGTTTAGACAAACAAACAAACAAACACGACTACACTCATAGCCCCCACTAGGATTCCCTGTATCGGGGTACCATGGACATATAGAAACAAGCACAAAGAACGCCCAGACCCAGAAACAGCATTTTATGTAACTTATTTCGAGCTTATTTATTTTACATTAGTTTTGTGTGAACCCATTAATATTGGCAAAGCAAAAATAATTCTTGAGAGAGATTTTCACTTTTGCTAATTTCTTACATAAAATGTTGACTTTCCCTTTAATTTAAAGCCTCCTGCACCATATTGTCACAGATTCAAATAATATACATCAAGGCAGCCGTTGTATTTAGCTATAGGTACACATAGATGTTTAGTCGTAAAAGTACCCCACATCCACATGATAATCCTCTTGAGATCTTGGCAAACTTATATACACGTACATAACTCTAACTACGTGACGTTCAAGGGGGATTCAACAGTTTAGCTGCCGGTGCCCTGAAATGGCAGTGAATCACATAATAGATAATGATAAAAGATGGTGGTGAAATGCACATTAACGCACAAAATGAATATAAAAATCTAAAACAACCAATCTATACTTTCAAATCTTTGGAATACATTCACGCAATTCTGGGACACTTCGTAGTAGGTAGTAGAGATATCTGGAAGTAAGTAAATAACTCTTTATTGTACTCGACACAATAGCATAAACTTACTTAATTAAAAAATAACAAACAACAATGTGCGCAAAGGCGGTCTTGTCGCTTAAGGCAATGTCTTCCAGAAAACCTGAGTAGAAGAAATTAGGATAGAAAACTAAGCAATGCCTAAAAAAACAGAGAAAGGGTACTTGATTCTTACTAACCAATATGCAAGCAATATGCAATATGATATTCGATTTCGACCTACCGTCGACAGACGTTGAGTCATATCTACATTTCGAGGCACGTCTCTCAACGTTGAGTCCCGGAACATGTTGAGTTACATGTGCGAGTTCAGCCAAGTTGCGCTATAGAAGTTATTACAGAGAATATTGTGTGTAAATTGTGGTGTGAAGTCTTTGCCCAGACCGGAACATTGCAGTTTAATGCTCAAGCAACTACGTCAAAGAATAATTGATAGCACAGGTGCAGAAGAATCATGGTAAAAAATTAGAATAATAAATCGACTCGGACATCAGGATGTGAACGTGCGACTTTTGAATACCGCTCCATCACTCTATGACTTAGAGAAAAACTTACTCACTCTTACCCATACAGAAACCATAATTTTACAAAAACGATCACACATATTACAGAAAAATCACTCTGTAATGATATCATAATGAAAATACTTTCAACGTGCTTTAAACTAAACTGAAATAGTAGATTCATAGACTAGGGTGGAAGAGAATCAATTCCCGAGGTAGTTAGACGCCCGAGCGCAGCGAGGGCGGCTATAGTCCGAGAGGAATTGATTCTTCTACCCGTGGCAATGACTCTACTTTTCATTTAGAATATGAGGAAAATAAAACTAGTTGTTAATACAAACTAAGTATTTATTGTTAATAAAGATGCTGTCAAATTATGAAATTTTTTCAAATCTACATCGTGTTTTACATTAAGTGTACTCTTGAGCATTGAATATCGGCTCCATACCGTTGAAGGCTGTAATTTTCCAGACAGTCCATTAAAATATGCAAGAAATACACTTTCGGAAAACGATTTTATATCCTTGTCTTCTCGCCATTTCATAAAATCATTGTATGTGTTTAAATATCTTTCTTTTGATATTTCTGGCAAAAGATTTTCTATGACATAATTTGCCTCGTCTATAATTGAATCTGGTGTCAATATATCGCTTGAACTCATTTTTAATACTTATTTAGCACAAAATATCGCACAAAAGTCCGTCACAGATACATAAAAGAACAGATTTTACTATCCCGCCAATTTGTGTTGACTTTTTAATTATTAATTTTTAATTTTGTCGCGGCACTCGCATCGCAAGTTTGCGCTAAATTCACACTGGCCAGTGACACTAGCTGGTTAAAAAGTCACGACATTTCATAAAGTTTTTTTTTTAATATGAAAAAAAGTCTTCACAGCTGACAGCAATTCAAGCAGTTCTATTTTTAAAGTTCATTCCCGCCCTAGGGTGGGGATGAAATTTGTATGAGTTATTCCTTCCCTGTGAAAGGAAAGCAGCATCTTCCACCCAATAGTCAGATCAAAACAACACTACTTTCCGAGTATGAGAAATGAAAACCATATTTTTATTCTAGCGCTTTTCAAAGACTGAATTTGAATCTGCTCTCTGGATTAAAATGTTCTTTGCGCTCATCAAAATATTTACCCACTTTCCGTCCTCTAAAAGACTTTCGCCGTGCTCGAAATATTAAAAAGGTTTTGGTACTTCAATGGCTCGAAGCGGTCGCTTTATTAAGCCTAATGTCAGAAAAAAAGTTTTGAAAATATTATTCTACCCCAAGAAAGCACTCACAGGGACTCGTGATAATCAAATTGTCTATGAAGACTCATCAACTTTTATTTCAGTAAATACCCCCGTCGTCTAGTGGTTTGAGCCGTGGGCCCCATCCAGATGTCTTGGATTCGATTTCCAGAGGGGACCAAAAGTTGTTTGATTCTCGTTAAGAGCTCTATATCCTTGCAATAAAGATCAGATTCGCTACGCATCTTTGACATTAAATTGTTTTTGGTTGTATTTGTACTTAAGATAGACAATTTGACTTCGAAAAGTTTGAGTTTGAATTCTTTGTTGGTTGAGAGTTGAGAGTAAGTCGAGATAAATTAAAATGTCTCTTGTTTGAAAAGAAAAGGGTTTTAAAGAAAAGAGTGAGTTTTGTTTTTGTTACCTTTTCTGTCTCTGTCAGCTACTATTCATGATTTAACAAATGAAATAAATTGGTTTTATAAATATAGTCTTTCACGAAATAATGAATCAAAATGTACCTAAGTTTTGGTTGTATAATTTTAGGTAGAGACTAAAGATATAAGTTCTCATACAAATTTGATACACAACTGAAACATCATTTCCTCGTCGGAATTAATTCTATCTGTGACTTCTCTCGTTGAAGAGCATCCAACAAACTTGGATGGAAGTTGTAAATTGACCTCCATAACTATAAGTTTTACTTCGCAAGTCGTAAACAATTTAAATTATTAAAGCCGTAAGCGTAAACTATTCTCTCTCGGATGTCACCGGGTTGAAATGTTTCATTATATTACATATACATGTAACCACGCCTTTATCCTCAATGGGGTAGGCAGAGCGTAAACGAGCTAAACAAAGGTCGTTTCGCCACGTCTAACAAGTTTTGAGGGTTATTCGAGTCGAGATAGATCTGTTTATTGCTATGGACAGATTGTCAGCCCATCGCCAAAATTATAATACTGAAACCCTCAAATCCCTTAGCTTATTATTACATCATGCCTGGGAGGAGATGCAGCTGGCACATTCTATGTTTTTCTATCACTTCCAGTACAGCATGGAAGTTATACTTACGAGTAGTGTTTTGTTTTCATAAGCATATTAAAATCATTATTCGTAAGTGTTGGCAGACAGCGCTCATATCGAGTAAGTAAACTCTATAATTATGATAGTGTTAAAATGATTCTATTGAAATGATTTCAACCTTCTATTGAAATGGTTGTTGCAAACTTGATACCAGCTTCTTTTTATTCTTAAACGTCTTCTACAAAAAATTAAACGTAAGTTGTCCAACTTATATACTTCTTCCCGTTCAAAACCAATATTTTAGTTGAATTGAACACCTTCCTTCCAAAGTCGGTAAAAAATTCCATTACTTTCCGCGTCAAACGTCTCGCTGTTGTGTACGGTTTTTAGCAAAATGTCCACTCCACAGACACAGACTGCAGTAGATTCCGCTAATCGACATAACTTGCGTGTACAAAAAGCAGCTGGCTGCCTAATCTACTTAAGATTGTTCCTGCGTTAAAACGTGTTAATAGAGAAAAATTATTGGTTGTGGAAGAATTTATTGGTGAAAGTTGTTCAGTTTCGTTTATTAGGCAACCCCTATTAGTTTCTGGTACGCTGTCCCTTAACCCCGTATTGAGTTGATCACGGCCAAAAAAGGAACACAGTTGTTTTATCTCACGACTGCCGCTTGGCCAGACTACACGTTTACTTTGCCGAAGTAACTCACACTAAAGCAAAGTGCATGTATGGGACGTAATTACATTTACATACACAAGTATGACTAAGCAGCAGTAATATGCTTTTATTTTATACAATTAAAACAGGATGCGTAGTCTGTTCTAAAATAGGTCTGTAGTCGAGTGTCCATTTATTTCCCCCATCCATCTGGAAAAGGGAGATTCCGCAAACCGATCAGTTGGGAGATTGACCAGCCTATTGTGCGTTTCTCTTTTTGTTGAAATAGATCACGTTTTCAGGTTGTAGAGCGCTCATACATTTAGCTGTCACGTTTTTCCGCAATTTATATTTTGTGTATTCTGTGGTTTTGTATACTTAAGTATAAGAGAGTGATTTCAATACAATCACACAGTTTTAGTGACTTATTTCCAAAATAATTCTTCATATAAAACGGCAGTTATGGTCGTTTACGTCTTAACTATGTGTTTTTGAAAAGATTGTAGTCTGCATCGTTGAAACTATTTTCTGTGTAAAGACACAAACATTACTGAATTTTATTATGACTTCTAACTGTTAGCTGTTGGTATTAACTAGTAAAGCGTAACCGCGCTGTTTTCTGTTTTTTGCATATCACTTGCATGTTATCAGTATAAACAAAAGTGTTGAAACCAAGATTAATCCCATCCAAAAATAAAATCCATAATCCAGATAAAGATGCTTCCAATCACTTCGAAAAAAGTTTCTGTGAAGTCAGACAATAACTTGGAAAATTCCTTGTTATTGCGCCTATGTAAGTAATCCGCGCTCACTTTCCTTATAAATTATTCTTTAAGGATTTCCTAACTCGAAGGCTACCAAAAGAAAATCAGCCAAGTGCGAGAAAAGTGCCCCAATGGTTCCGTGCTCTGTAGGGCGTCAGAAATACATACTACTCTTTAGTAGTAAATATATTTAACAAACTTGCATATTTAAAAACTGTTGCTCTTATGATTTTTGTTTTATTATTATTGTGGAAAATCTTTTACTGTTTCTATTTGTTTCCCGCATTTACATAATCATGCCATATCCTTATGTATGCTTAGATCTTTAAAACTACGCTACGGATTTAGATGCGGTTTTTTTTAATAAATAGAGTGATTCATGAGGAAGGTTTTTAACTGACTTTTACCACGGGAAAGTATGACATTCCCACGGGAAAAGTTGTTTTTTGGGCTGGACGAAGTCTGCCGGGTCCGCTAGTTCAATTATAATTTCCTTCTTTTAAGCGCGGTTCGATCGGTTTTGGCGAGAATTTTGCTCCACGAATATAACAGTTAAAATATTTGTAATTTTAAACCCTTTCAGATCGGAACCCTAATTTTTCGCCGAACTACCGAGCAAGTACTTGAAGCCCATGGATTCAGGACGGATATAATTTTCATCTCTCATTACCTACTGAAAGCTGCGAAAGTTTGCCACATTTTATGTTAAGCAGAACATTTCTGGCTCACACCATGTTGCGATGCGACCGGACAATATGCTTGAAGAGGCTACTTCCATGCTGGAATGGGAGCTACAGAAAAACATAGAATGCGCCAACTGTTCTGCTTCTGGGAATACTGTAAAAGCCGGCTTAGGGATTCGAGGATTTGTAATTTAGGCGATGAGCTGACAACTTGTTACTACAGCAATATACAGATCTATCTTAAATAACCCTCAAAATTTCGGCGGAACGACCTTGGTTTAGGTCGTTGACGGTGTGCGTACCCCATTAGGGATAAAGGCATGATTATTATAATTTATCTCGCTCTCGTCCCTAGCTCCGCACTACATTGCGGGGCATCTTAGGGCATGTAGTAAAAGAAGTACTATACGCTTTTAAAATTGCGTCCTGTCGCGTCGCGTCTCTGTGTAAACTGACCCTTAAGCAACTACCTTTTTAGCTCCCCCTCACCTGTTTCATAATGATCCCTAATTATTTATTACGTACAAGCTCGCCAAACGGAATAAATTGGCTACTATGTCACATGTTACTTGAATATTCTGACCGGGATATATACAGTTCCCTTACACGTGAACTACTTACACACCTGCATAATTTTAAACATGTATTTTTATATATAATGTTCCTACATGTACCTACCGACAGAACTCATTTATTTCTATTAAAAATAATACCTCTAATTATTATTATATTGTGTACTAACCAAATTAATACTATGTCAAATAAGTATTATTATCAAACCAGGTCTTATATTGGTACATATTTATTTGACAATAACAACAATAGTAGTACTATTACGTCAAATCATTATGTTACATTTGGTAACTGTTATATTTTTTGGAAATAATTTAAAAATGTTCAAAAAACCCAACTGCGTAGTAGAAAGCAGGCGAGTTAAAATTTTAAATCGTTATAGATCTTAAACGATTGTTCAACGAAAAAAATATTTGAAAAGACTCTTATTTATGTTCAAATACCTATTCAATGATACCACATTTGGCATAGTTCGTCGACTTTAATTTTTTTAATTTTCACAAAATGGCGTCCGATTGTCGCCATATTGGTTTTTTATTAAAATTATGTCTTCAGTGACACTTGCATGGCTAAGACAAATCGATTAACGTAAGAATAATTAAATTCGCCATTAAACCACATGTTCTATTGATGATACGTTGATACCAAACAACTTTCCCAGAGCACAAAAATTTTAACTCAAAAAAAATTACCTTGTCCATACAAAACTGAAAATCGCGGATAGCAAATTTTTGTGCTTTGGGAAAGTTGTTTGGTATGATCAGTAGAACATGTGGTTTAAAGGAACGTACTACTTTTTTTACACCCTGTATAACACTTAATTCAATAAATGTTAAAACTATCTAGCTTGGCCGTTAAGCAGCTGTTCCATCTAAACCATCTGCTCCCAGTAGCCACTATCTAAAGTATATCAGAAGCCCCAGACGGACTGCAAATTGACTGCATTACAACTGTGTAAATTCATTGGTATGAAGTTTTTGTAACTCCGTGAAATATTCATTTATCATTTCCTCAAAATAAGGACTGGTGCAAGCATGATGATGATGATTCTGATGATGAATATTGGTAGATGTACTTTGCTAACTGCACCAGAAGTATTGAAATGTGTTTTACTGAATATGCTTCCTTTGTTAATTTCAGTTACTAGCTAGCAAGCAGTTGTGTGTTAAGGGTAACAATTCGTTAATTACTATGTACAACTTTACTATGGAATTGCTCTTAATTCCCATACCTAACCTAGGTCACGAGGTGACTAAAATTGAGTCAACATATAGGTCATCTCTGGGTGAACCTAAAAGGCACTAATGAAAGTTTGCAGTTAGTCTATTATACTTAATAGGCCTTAAGAAATAAATCTCTTCCGAGTTCACTCGGCTAGTCGATCTATACTTAGATATTGTATTGGTTTAAGGGTCAAATTGTATTATCAACATCTGTCGGGCAATTTAATAAGGGACAACAAGCTTTGGAATTGGTGAGGAATTACTAAAACCCTTTCTCCCAACTTCAATTTCTGTTTTAGTAACTACAACTGTATTTACCAACTTGGTACCGAATAGGAACACCGTAATTTTCAATAAATTTTCGGTTACATGTTTCTTCATGCACAAAGCAGACAATATTTTTTTTAAAATCGTGCAGATTTTGCAAAAATACAACATAAATAACTACATAAAGTATTTGAACTTAAAAGAAACAAAAACCAAAAATAATACATGAATAACATTTATACTGTAATTTTGTTATAATCATATTTTTGCTTTTAAATTAATATTGTGCACGTTATATCCGCTTCTCGGCATCAAATCTCACTTCTGTAGGTCTGCTGTCAGAAATTTCTTTATAGAGATAAGCAGTGCCTGTTGTGTCTTTTTTCTTTTTTGTTTGCATTATATGTTCTTTAGTGTGTACAATAAATAGTTAAATAAATAAATAAAATAAACAACGCTCGGGAAAGAATTGCGTTAGCTCAATTAACAGAACTAGGAACATTGAACAGATTTCCAGGCTATTGGCAGTATCAGACGAATTTAGACGATCGATGGTGTCCAAAGTTTCTAGAGTGGCCGCCATGCACGTGTTAGAAGCTCAGATTGGGATGACCGACCTTGGAAAGGTTGCAAGGCTTTGGGTTCACTAATAGAAAGAAAGAAGAAAGAAAGAAAAATCGTTTATTCGGCATAATTGACAAACTTACAACTATACCGAAACGGTTCCAACTCAGCATAATGCCATAGCCGGAGCTGTGGCGCTGGTTTTCAGTTGGTACCGGTTCGGAGACCGTTAGAGCTAACTAAAAATAATTATTACTTACATCAAGCTAGACTTATGAACTTAACTACAACAAAACAATTCAGACAAAACAAAGACAAACTTGTCTAAGCATTACCGAGACATGAAGAAGAACATACAAAATAACAAACAAAATCCCATAAATTACAGAAAATAAATAGTCTACATAATCATATATACGGGTTGGGTTAATATTGGTCATAGCTAATTATACAGTTCATAGGCGAAAGATTGGATGTTTACATCCGACCACAGTTATTTTTAATTTTTAAAATAGTATTTTTTTTGTAATAAATAAGTACTTTGGTCACTCTACCTAAACTACTTTGGATATTTTATTATACTTGTTATATTTAAATAAGTACATGGTGGACTAGGAAAACGCTTGTAAGAGACATAATCTTCCAATAAATTGGACGTTTAACGACTGTTGATGATGATACCAAACCAACCTAATAAATATCAGAATTTCAAATTGTATTTTGCTTGTTAGAGTTACCTTTTTACTACAGAAAAACATCTTAAGCTCGCGAAATAATCTATAACGTAAATCAGAAGGCACTTATCTTCGTGATGTATTTCGGAATACAATTTACAACACTACTAACTAACACATCCATTAGTCTCGTCTCAATTGATTGGTTGGATACCATAAACACGTTTAAGATAATCCCATAGGATCCAATTTTATGGATTACCATTTCGATCACATTCTGATCAGATCTCCTCTCCTTGAGGTCGGAATTATATTTAAAGTCGTTTTCGCGACAAATCTGATAAAAACCTATTTAGAAAGGTCTGGTCTTCTCCATTGTCCAAAAAGTAAGATGATCCATGCTCTCGGACGGGCATTTAAATACCTAGTCGTTCCTGCGCCTGATTTCTCTGATCATATCAGAATGAGAGATTAAAGGAATAGAGAGTGCATTTGTGTGTTGTTGCGCGAACACTTGAGCACTAAAAACTGGTCCCACGCAGTTGGCCGATCTCTGGGAGATTGGCCGCCATCATCGAATATTGGTTGGGAGGTCTATTACTTTACTCGCCACTCTCGGCAGGTAGATTGCCGATCAGTCCATCGTCTAAATTAAATTGATAATCGAAATCCTCGCATCTTTTTAAATAGAATAAGTAGTATCTTAGTGTCAGAGCTTTAAAAAATTGCTGGTAGGTATTAAACTTCTACGAAAAAACGCTCTGGGTAAAATTGCGAAGCAGAAAGCTAGTATGCAAGATAATCCCATAAGATCCAATTTAAGGGATTACATAAATTGTTCATTGTGATCTAATTACGATCGCTTCCTTCTAAACACTCAAATTGGCGTTGTAATTGACTTAATCAATTGAACAATGTGAACGATAAGGGTCTGTAAATACTGAAACAGACTTACAAATTGTTACACTAAGTCTTTGAAGTCAATTATAATTGACTAGTAGGAAATTTCCTTATAAGAAATTGTATAGTGTTGTAGAAACTTAACTTACCTTACAACATGTATAGGAATTCAAGTGCCCTCTAGGCTTGCTTCTTGATGCACTTGCTCCTTCATTGGCTTTAGTCTTGGTTGCCAAAAACCTATACTAGACTAGACTCTCTAGTCTTGTCTCTACAAGATCAAATCGCATATAAATTAGACTAGCTAAACGTACCCACTTCTCGTAGTTAGTATGGATAATTTAATGTTGAAAAACAAAACCGTAAACGTAGCTTACGTTCGGATTTGGAGGTCAAGTACCACTTACTTACCTACTGCGGTGGCTCAGCGACCCAAAGTGGATCTTGGCCTCTGACACCAGAAGTAACACTAGTCGCTGTTATTTTTTCTTTATATTCAGCTGTGATTCAGCTTACTTTGAACTTACAATACACGGCATGACTACGTTTAGCGTAGCGGAAGCTCCGTCTACGCTACGCCGTAGCTATTTGTAGCAAAAAGAATAAAACTATTGTAGCTTGCTACGCTGCGTAGCGCAGGAGCCGTGAATCCAAATCCATTATTGTGATGTTGAGCCCTGGTTGAGTCAATATAGCATGAAATTATATAACCCATGTTATGCGGGGGGTGTCCTATACAATTTGATTAAAGAATGTCCAAGCAAAAGCAGCTAAGTGCCTGAAAAACAGCAAATACCCCCAGAGTGGGTCTTTTTCGCATGTGGTTCTTTGTGGCCAAAATATATAACGAAGATATTATTTTAGTAATAGAAATTTACCAATTTAATAAAAAAAAACCCTTAAAATAATGTTGTTCGATCCAAAAAGCTTTTATTTCTCAAAGGAGCCTTTCATTCAATATCCGTTTCATTCTCGTTAAAAAGGAGACCTTTATTACTGACATCCTGCCACACACGTGTTCCATAATATCGCAAGTGACTTGCAATATTTACCTCCACGCTGGAATAAGAGCGATAAAAACATAGAATGTACCAACTGCTTCTCTTCTTGGTACACCGTAATAGATTGACAACTTTGGTTATCCTATAGTAGACATGAAGAAAAATAGATTTTATAAGAATGACCAATTTCCCTCAAACGATAGCAATTAATGGAATCAAGAGAAAGTGTAGGTGTCGTTATAAAAGTCGAATAATTTCCTCTTTTATTAGATAATAAACTGGGAAATCACAGCCTCTACGCCTCTTCTAAATCTGGAAGTCTACGTCAGCAAAGAAGGGAGAAAAACAATAAAAAATTATGATACAAACTCGAGGTCAGCTTTATAATAACGAGCTTTTACGGCCCTTGAATAAATAAGCTCTTCGAAACTGCAATTCTTTATTCCTTTACATGCTTATTATTACTTACTTTCTTGTGGAAAGGACTAATAAAACGGTTTGGAAAATCTTGCCTTTTTTTTAGTTCCAAACCTCAAAGGAGTTTACCAACTGTCGCTGCAAGCACGTCAGTTCACTGGCTGTCATAGAGGTCCCGCTGAAAAGCACTGAAAAGCTTACCTGTTCTCAATTCGAAAGGCATGATCAAGCGTGAAAAGCGCCCCTCCCCTTCAACGTGTCCCGGTCACAGCGTCCCACCTCCCCGCAGCATTGCACGGCTAATGCATCCACTCACACACACCACACACACAACACAATGGGAACAACACTCGCTTCGTTGTATGGGATTGCACTTGAAAGGTTAACTGTCAGTGTATTGACATGTCGGTGTTGTCTTTCGTCTGAAAGGCGACGGGTTGAGGCGACGCGGCGACCACGGCGACGGCGGGGTCACTTCTGCCGTGGAGATGCGGCGCGCGCTGCCTGCGCCCCCCGTTTCCATGGCAACAGTCCCGGGCGATATCTGCCTCGTCCTCTTTCGTGTGCAAAAACAAAAATAGCAAATTAATTGCGTAATCGTGTGCCGTGAATTATTTTTTTCCGGCTAATTAGAAGCTTTGAACGTCACAGGGGTGTTTCGGCTGTAAACGGTTCCCGATCGCTGTAACGAGGTAACATTTATAACCATTTATGTTCAGTCCTATCTGACAGTTCTCTCTGTTTGCGCCGTTCCGTTTTATTAATGAAACAATTTGACGTTGAAATACGATTTGGTATTGTCGTCTGTTTGAACTTCCCTGCGTTCTGAGGGCTAATTTTGTATTTCTCTGGAAATTCTGTTTCCAATTTGCGAAATAGAATTTTCATCGCCTTCGTTCTGCCACCCACTACGTGTTTGTGTGTTATGTAACGGAATGTTCGAAGTAGGTTAAGTTTAAGCAGGTTAAGCCAGTGAGCACTCGAGCCAGATAGAATGCAGAGTTCTCTACATATTACTTATAGCTCTCGTACTTCCTATTCATGCAGAGCACGTTACGATGTATAAAGAAAATTCCCAATTATTTATCACTGGAATAGGTATTATCACAAAAAAAAACTTTACAAAAAATACACTGGAGATGAATTTGAAGGATTTAAGTATTACTTGTATTTTAAAGAGTAATAGTGACTGATACTCAAAACAAGTAAGTACTTACTTATGTGCTGCTGATAATATTGATAATACCAACTTATAAGTAGTAAAAAACCGTCTGCAATTTCATTATTACTATAATTTTTCGACCAATCAAAATTACTTAGAGAAAGTTGTTTGTTATCATTATAACCAAGTGATACTAGTTTTTATTATCAGTCGCTAGTAACCTAATGAAAGATGAGTAAAACATTTTTACTGTTATTTTACGTTCCCAATTTGACAAAAATATCTCGAGGTAGGTACTTCTAAGAAACTTTAGGCTCGTATTTATAAAGCGATCTCAAGATTGAGAGCAATATTAAGTATGGATTTGACAGGTTGTTTTGTACTGGAATGACATTTCTAAAACAAACTCAAATTCGCTGTCACTCTTGAGAGCTGATTATAAATACGACCCTTAGTTTTATAGAAGAAAAAAAAAGAGCTCTAGAAAACAAATATGAAAATGAGAACCAACAAAAAACTTGAGTAGTTGCCAAATGACTTGCGAAAGAGGAATAGATTGATTACTGAAGGAGAAAACTTTAGCAGTGACTTTCTTATAAGATATCCGATAACAAAAGAAGGTTACCTAGTTCTCTTGTAAGACAAAATTGTCCCTACCAAGAAATTCATATTCTTTGGACAGCTTCCCGCAAACTGATAGGGGTTGCTCTTGCTCAGTCAACGAAACTGAACATTATTCACGAATAAATTCTTTCAGGAAATGAAAATTGGTTTCCCATGCAAATTGTATGTCTAGGTGGTCATGTTGTAATTTTTTTTTATTTCCTGTAAGAATTTCTAAGTAAAAATTGTTCAGTTTCGTTGACTGAGCACAACAACCCTTAATCAGCTGTAAGCTGTCCCTTACGTCCTCTAATAGTCGACTGGGGACTGCTGATAACTGTCTTTCTTTTAAATTATCTTGACTTGTTAAATGAACTGGGTAGCTACGCCCTGCATCTAAGCCTTAATCTAAGGTATTCATCATCTCCCTAGTCTTTTCCCGAATTTCTCGGGGTCGGCTACCTAATCAAGGTGATAAAACGACGATACCGGTTTTTACACAGAGCGACTGCCATCTGACATCCGCAACTCAGAAGGGAAACCAGACCTAATACTAGATTTGGCTTTAGCCAGATTATTGGCCAACCTAAGCTGTCAAAGTTTTCAACCCGCCAATGCTTAGCAATGGCCTGTATCTAAGGTATCCTAAGACGCCTTTCGCGAAAGGGTAAATAGGTACTTTAGCCCGAAGACCTAAATAAACTAAGCGTAAAATTAACTTACTAAGGTTTGCCCACCCTAATAGCTATTAACTTCAAATTCGACTAAAGAAAAATGTTGCCAGATGCCCAAATTGTTTTTTCCAAGATACAAGGAAAACATACTTTATTTAGGCTATAATTCTTTTGCCATTTGTTTTACTATTTCCGAGCACTTTTTTCGAGCACATTTGGAAGGTACTCGTATTATGAGAAAAAGAAATACCAATAATATTATATTACTCCATGCCAAATACTTACCCTATCAATAATCTGTTTTTGTTTCGTTTTATTAATTTGGGTTTGGGATTTTATGAATTTATTTAAGCCCTTTTTTTTTTGAACTATTGAACCATATCGCTATATTTACGAGGTGTTGCCTTTAGTGAAATTCTGTTATCATTTAAATTCAAAACCTCTGGCAACACTACAAGAAAATTATCCCTAGCTTTGTAAACAAAGGCACTGAAGTCTTTTCCCGCGTCAGCCTGCGAGTCTAAAATACCTGAGAAAGTTTTGAATAATATTAATTAGAATTGCCCGTAGTATTCTTACCTTAGAGTTGTAATTTACCCTAATCTTGGGTCAGGGAAAGGGTAAGGTAATTAGGGTAATAATGAGTCTGTAAAGGTTAAATACTTTAAGCATAAGTTGCAAAGTTCTGAAGTCCAGAGTCAGGGAATTCAAAGTTGTTATGTGGGAGTGTGCCAGTGCTTTGATAAGCGCTTATTACACCTTCCTAAAAGAGCTTTACTTAGCATACAATATAGCCAGTGCTTGTTGTTTCGCTTTAGCCATTCGTTTTAAGTAAGACTAAATGGGCAGCGTAGAGTTCCTTGTGAATTTGACATCTTATATACCTATAATGCTTCGGACACTGATTATTTTAGCAACCTAGTCATTTTAGCACTTTGGTCATTTTAGCACTTTGGACATTTTGACATTGGCCATTTTAGTACCTTGGTCATTTTTAAAACTTTGGTCATTTTGACACTTTGGTCATTTCACCCCAGAAGGTGCTTACCGAAACGTCTGTCAAGCTGACGAGTGTGATGTATGCCTCTCCGATTAGGGTTATTTAAAATCTATAACAAAATTTTAGAAATGTAGCAGTTACAGCTAAGAAAATCCATGATACAAACGACTAACTGGAGCTACGAGTAAACATACTACAACCAAAACGAAGTGTTTTATATCGAGTGTGTTTGTATTGTCAGACATTCAATCAAACGAGGAGCTACGCAAGGGACCAATTATGCAGATTGCTCCCTCTGCACCAAAGCCTACATACAAATTTATTGTAGCTCTACCACAGACCTTTCATCCTTTGACGCCGCTTTCTTGAAAACAATAATCTAAGTTCCGAGTAATCTGGGTTGCGGAGGTCAGATGGCAATCGCTCAGTGTAAAAACCAGTACCTTCGTTCAGTCCCCTAGATTAGGCGGCCAACCCCGAGAAATACGGGGAAAAGGCTAGGGAAATGATGATGATGAATCTAAAGAGATTTACGCCAGCTTTCATTTTATTTTTTTATTAAGCAGACGGAAGATCTCAACATTGCAGTTTTCATCACTATATTGTATCTAAGAAAGCTTCAGCTAAGATGTTTACAAGTAAAACAACTAATATAGCTGTTGTTTATTTAGTTAGCAGAAATCGGTCCTAGTTTTTAATTATTACTATTACACTTACTTACTTTTACTTAAAGTAGAAACTTACAAAGTCACTTTATGAATTTTAGCGACGATAACATTAATAAAAATCAGCAATCTGGCCATTTCAAATAAATTACCTAGACTGGAGCTCCATCTGTCGAGTGCAATGGTCCGTGAAAGATAGCGGGGTCTATAGATGAGACATCATTGGGCTCTCCAAACCCGCGAATACAGTAAACTTTTTGTGCTAAACGTGCTTCGTTTTTGTGTGGTTCTGTGATAAATTCACATGGCTTTGGGTAGGGTAAAGTGGCGAGTTTTTCCAGCGCCTAATTTCTCGTAAATAAACTAACAATTAACTTCAATTTTGTATTAGGAACAATAAAAAATATACCTAGAGTAGGTACTTAGCTACAGCTTGTCTTTCATCATAGATTACTTATAAGGCGGTGTTTTCATACAGCGATGAAGCTCTTCAGCAAACAAAAGTCCGAAATGCTGTTCAAAATCGTTCACCACTATCGCCTCCTCTTTCTATTATTCTAGTCAAGCTTTAGCTTTTCAGATAGTCTGATGAGATAAAGTATTCCCTTGCTACGTAATTTAGTTTTGGTGTTAGAAGTGCAAAAAGGCAACTATTTTGGAGAGAACATACCTTACGTTATTAGGGTATGAATACTTTCTTATTGTGTGTACTTAATCTAATGCCTCCCATGGGTAAAGGTTTTTGTATACCTTCTTACCTTACCATACTTACTTAAGATACTACCCACATGTGCCCTATAAAATATCTAGAAGTACCGAAAGCCTAGGCCCTAAGCTGTAGCCCTAAGCGATTGGGTTGTAAATATTAAAAAGTAAAGGTTTTTCTAGCATGTGCGGGGTTTCACAAGGTCTGGTACAGGCACAGAATAAGTTATAGGTACCTACAGGTTGTAAGGAAGAGAACTACGTTCATTGAAACCGATCGATGTCCTCTTAGGACCTTCATCTTTAATTAAACGGCTAATAGACCTCAGACAAGGTTTATGTTAATGAAAGATTGTGAACAGAGTTCGACGGTTTTATTTTGCGTGCCCTCCGAAATACTGTATCAAAAGACAATCAGATGAGCCTGCATTGTCCTAACCAAACTTGGAACAAAAAAGTGATACTTTCTGTAGGTGTGCGAATCGAACCCTCGAACTCGGAATCGAGAGCTCGACGCTCAGACTACTAGACCAAGGAGCCAGTTGAAAAAGAGTAAAATATAATACGTCCTGTGGGCCTGATAAAGGGCGGTATCGAATCGATAGCATTCCTTTTTAGCATTCGGCCCGCGTTTCGTAGCCGCCAGCCGCCAGATAAATCAGCGGAAATTTGGCATTCGTCATGACATGAAGGCTGGCTTTTTTTGAAAAGAGGATTGATTGTTCGACATTGATTGGCTTTTACACAACGCTTTTACATCCAAAACACGACTTTTATTTACAAATTAGTCAAAGAAATAACAAAACATCATGAAAAAAACGGGTTTAAAATCATGCATCTTTTTAACACGATCACTTACTTGCATCATCAAGGTAGGCATCATTAGGTATGATGACGTGTTTAAAAATTACCTTCATGTTCAACCACAATGAACAGATAGGCGCCAATCAAAACGCCTGTGAAAATATTATTAGCAATTACGATAAAGCTATTGCTTTTACTTTTTCGTAAGGCGTTATCTTTTTCAATATGTTTGTTTGAAGTTTGTACTATAGAGTCGGATTTATTTGAAGATCGATATTTCTTATTTCTATAGTTTAACCAAGCGTGCTCGGACGGAACTGTGCTCAGCTGGGCGCCGGATATAACAGCGGAAGAGTCATTTGTTCTAGACTCAGTTAGTGGAACCGTCGAAGCAAGGGTATTTGACAAAGACCCCTGTTGTTATAATACGAGTATGTATGTAGGTATAAAATGTATGTAGGTGCAAAATAGGTTATGTTAGGTCATGTTGAATTCCAATCCAGATGAAAAGGTACCTCGTTCCGTTAAGGACAGACTCCGGTTATGGCAGATTCTTCCTACGGCGGAAAAGAATTTGTTTCTATTTATTACCTAATTTACATAATGTACCTACCTAGAAAGACTTACTAATAAGTCAAACTTCTTTGACGTATAGGTACTCGCACTCTAGTTCTAGCAGGGCAAAGAATAGAATACCTCTACCTACTGAGGTAATACTAGCTGACGCTAAACATCATCTCCCTAGCCTCGTCCCGTATCTCACGGGGTCGGCTACCTAATCTAGGGGATTGTATGAGGGTATTGGTTAGCGGTTAGCTAACGCAAGACAAGCTTTGAAATAAAAATAGGTACTACACATCAGCATTTCAAAATCATATTATCAAGCTGAAATAGACGGCACAATAATGTTCCAAATTCATTTCAGCCGTTCTTAGATTCCTTTTACCTCTCAGAGCCAAGAAGAAACTTTTGCTAGCACGTACTAAACTTTCTTCTTTATTTCATTTCACTGCCTCTGTGTTGGTACAGCTTCTTGGGATTTCTTAGAAAGGTGGTCCCATTACTGGGGTTAAATAGACGAAATTATTTTAATTAAAGGCAATATTCCAAAATTATCGTGAAGTATATGATGAGTGATAAAATTTCCTAATATTAAATATCTAAGAGTTATCGCTTATTAATACTCGAATCCTCCTAGAACTACCTACCTAAGCGTATAATGAGTATTCATGAGCGATAACATGACATTCAATTGATCGATCCTATTCCGATATCAAACGCCTTCACATTCCAACATCCGTATATTATCCTGGTATCCACCATCATAGACGGCAAGAAATTTATAGCAAACCTGCGGAAGCGAAACTGACGAGTATTTAGATAATTATATGCAAGATCTTTCATGACTGTTTCAGTTCAGTGACTTTGAAACTGAAGGTTTCATGATCTCTAGGAAACTTGCCAAGTGTCGCAGAGGGATGTTGCTTCCGTGTTACTAATTTTATGGGTATGGTTAAAAATTCTTCCATGCTGGACTAGGAGTGGTAGAAAAACATAGAATGTGCCAGCTGCATCTCCTCCCGGGTATGCTGTAAAAACCAGCTAAGGTATTCGAGGGTTTCTGTGTATTGTGTTAGGCGAAGGGCTGACAACCCGTCACTATAGCAATATACGCAATAATCTATAATAACCTTCAAAACTTGTCAAACGTGGCGAAACGACCTTTGTTTAGGTCGTTTTTGCTCTGCCTACCCCATTAGGGATAAAGGCGTGATTTTATATGTATATGTATGGTTAAAAATGCAATTTATAATTAATAAAAGGCACCCGACTTACAAAACAAAGCTGCACCGTGGCTGCAACCAACTTCAAAGCAATTTATCACTGTCAAGTGTGACCATAAAAAAAAACGTTGAAAAAACTCAAAGACCGCAAGTTTTATAAGTGCACAGCAAAATAATGCAACATAGAGAGGGCCTTGTAAATATCTTGAAGAATGAAGAGCCTTTGTCTACTAAGGAGCTTACAAAAGATAAAGTACAAAGGCGCAAAGGCGTTATTGTTCTTTGATTTTCTATTTATTTGTACTTATATTGTTGAGTTTTTTGCTAGGAGTGTGTTCAAGCAAAATTCGGAGCTTTGATCTGCCGATTTTGTCAGTCTTGCCACGAGTCGATAATGGGTCAAAAAAATAAGTACAAGTACCTATATAAAACGACTTCTTTTTGACGAAAATTTTGAACCTTTACAGTGACAAAGTCCTACCATGTTTTACATAACATCTGACGTAATACTTACACCAATCCTACAAGATATCCGAAAAGAATTATTCTTTTCTCCAAAGACTAACGTCGTCTAAAGAACCAAAGAACTGAACGGATGCAGCATGCAGCTGATCTACAATCTCTCAAGTACCTACTCTCATAAAAAGAATCTTTACGTAACAAGACAGTCTACTGAAAAAAAAGGTAGAGCTCCTTCTACCTGAGCCATAATCGCCATTTTGTCTTCAAATCGTTCATTGACAAATAAATTCCTAACATAAATTCCTTAGAATTCGCAAACTACGATACTTGTTTAATGAACCATCAAAACCAGGCGTAAACTTTGATAACGAGATAGTAAGAGCTTTAACCGACTTTAGTTACCTTAGGAAGGATAATAGCAACTTTCGAACTAGATGTACGGAAGTAGTTAAGTTACACTGCTAGGGAGGTATATCGCGGGTTGGGGCTAACAATATCGAAACTAATTTTACAGAGATAGATAATGAACAGAGATATAGAGACCCTCTAATAATTCCTAGCTAGTTTCGGGCGAATTAGGTACCTATATTCCTAGAGAATACACGCGCGATATAAATATGTACTAGGAAAATATTGAAAACCGTCGAGCCAAATATTATAACGTATTTTGGCTACAAAAGAGACCCCAAAACCGTAGAAATAATAGACTGGCGGCTATAATAAATAACTGAATGCCAATCAACCCTACAGACTTGTTCTCTTAATACTGTAGATTACTGACGCCATTCAAAGGGATAGAATTGGATAGTAAGCCGATGTGGAATTATTCACGAACTGAAAATGGTTTCGCTGTGTTTAGGGATTCTATGACTGACAGGGTTATACCAGTATCATATCCTGGTTTTAGAATAAATTAGGTATTTTAATCTACCAAGGGGTTGTTGCCCGTTCAATCGCCATAATTTCAAGCAGAAAATCCAGTCGTGATTTTGAGAAGTTATAAAAATAAAAATGATCAAATTTATTTCATACTTCCATGCTGGACTGGGAGTGATAGAAAAACATAGAATGTGCCAGCTGCATCTCCTCCGGGCATGCTGTAAAAACCAGCTAAGGGATTCGAGGGTTTCAGAATTGTAATTTAGGCGATGGGCTGACAACTTGTCACTATGCGCAATATACAGATCCATCTGGAATAACCCTCAAAATTTGTCAGACGTGGCGGAACGACCTATGTTTAGTTTAGGACGTTTACGCTCTGCCTACCCCATTAGGGATAAAGGCGTGATTATATGTATGTTGATCAAAATATTCTTTAAGAGTGCGCACATTTCTTTTCTTTTTCGAAAAATATGGGGTTCGGATCGGATTCTTTAGAATTTGTCCCGTTTCTGTTCGTAACTATGCCAATTTGTATGTAGGTATAGAATACATCAGCCCAACTTGCACGGTAATTCTAACTAAGCCTAAATTGGTTTATTACAATTTACATAGTAGATCATAGTTAGGTAGTTCGTGCGATCATGATCATCATGCGGGAAATATAATCCGTGTGGCCTTGTGAAGTTCATTTACTGTACTTACTTCAATCATGTGTCATAATTAGGTGAAATATTTGTTTTACAATAACAAATAAACTAAATTAAAAGTAAGAATATAGCAATGTCTTGCGATAAATGTTTAAAAATACTTTGTTGTAGGTTAAGGGAATTTTTTTCTGAGGTTGCAACCATTTTAATATCTTCACGAATAATTATCTTTCTCTTCTCAATCAGAATGCACTTTGGCATTAATATTATTATTTGAAAGTTTAGCATGTAGTATTCAAACAAGTCACGTCACGGTATCTTATTTTTTTTGGAAGCATTTTAAATAAACGAATGCGTACCTATATAATTTTACCGTTACACGTTTATTCAAAGTACTTACCTAGCTATCTATGTGATAGATAGATTTACTTTTTAAATCCTTTTCAGGGTTTACTCTCGTTTTCTACAAATAGATATCTGGTTCCAGGTAAAAATACAGGCACGTGCAGGATTATTCCATCTGGATGGGTATGCGTTTCTGCCGCCCCATTAGATTTGCAACGTCCTCTAGGCGAGTAATAGGTCATAGAAAAAGCTGTGTGGATATCCAGGAGTAAAGTTAATTGTTTATTTGTACCTTTAGATAATTATTAAAGGACTTATTTAGCCACAGTTCAGACAGCGATAGAGAGATAAGGATGGCTCATCTATTTTGTGGTAGTTAGCACAAACTTGCATGACGTGGCAGATCCTATTCGTAGGTAATTTAGGTGTAAGTGAGAGCCAATACTGTATATCAGTCACAAGTTTTCTGGCGCTGTTACCAACTTGATAAAGATTAAATAAACCGGAGATCGAAGATCTTTAACAGGATTGACGAATCTAAAAGTGACATTTAATTGCTAATCTACACGCTCTACATCAGATATTACAAGTAGTTTTACAAGATTCAATCTAATGAAACACTGACTAGTAACACCATTTGTCTTTTAAATGGACAGGAGACGCCCTCGGAGTTAAGGAATATTTCATGCTCTAATTTTACTTCTTCTTTTACTAGCATGAGCATTATATCTAAACAGAATGATCCTGCTTTATGATAATGATTACTTACCTAAAACGTTATTAGAAAAAGGTCTAGAAGTTTTAAATGTGTCATTTGGGAACAGACCAGTAATGTTTCTTCAGGAAAACTACTAAATTGATTTTATCTAAAATTTTGATAAAATTTATTTTATCCAACAGCTTGTGTACCTAGGTACCTACCTAAATCTCTTATTTAACTTATATTTTTTTTAGTAAACGTGGGTCAAGCTATGGATAGGTACCTACAGATCTACTTCCTACCACATAAGTAAATCTAATATATCAAACAGGAAAAGGGTTCAACCACGGGTTAAACCTTCTTCAAATCCAAGATATTCAGTAGCCATCATAGTAGCTTCCCAAAAAGAAACCTCGGCATTCCATAATGGGACTAATAATTGCATTTCAAGTGGATACCCCGAGGACCCTTCCCATTTTTTTTCGAGCCCTATCGAGTGGGTGTACAAATCCTTTGTTTGCAGTGTGAGACCCTTTTAGGGATCTTCTGAAGGACAATGACGCGACGACGACAGTAAAGTAAACACGGTTGAAGTATAGGTAGGTACTAGGTACATTGCTGAGTATCATTCAACGGTATTTATCTAGCCAACATTTTATTTTTTTTTATACCTAAAATTTTACGGAACTGAAGGGTCTGTCTAGATTTAGGCGAGTCCGAGCGCCCGCCGCGCTCATAAGAAATCTGTGTCCAAGATTCGTCGACGATATAATGACCTCGCCCTAAAAAAATCGCCCAGAAGGGCCATGATGGGCACTGTAGATTCGATTTGTCTACACATGTTGTATTGTAAACTTCACTATGATTAATGCCTGTCCTTTTCCTTTGTAAAGTGCGCAATGGAAGAGATAAGGTGTAGAGTGTATAGACAAAACGAAGTCTACAGTGCGCATCATAGCCCTAGTGTCAGGATGTTTAAACCCTCTGTCGATCATCACCATCAGTATCGATAGTCGAAGAAGAAAAACCATCTTTAATGCCTCTTAAAACGATCAACCGACACAGACAGCTTAGAGTTCTCTCCGAAGCACGGACAAAGCAGCTATGAACTACGTATTAAATTGTCGCCTTTATCACAAGCAGCTCTTCCCTAATCAGTGACTTAAGCATGTTTGCTTGTTATTTTTTGAGTTCCTCAGCTATTCTCTATTGCAAACGGTAATAGTCGTCGTCCAATTTGCATTTAGATAGGTCAGAAGACAACGAGACAAGAGACAAGTCAGAAGAGGAATGTTTCCATGATGCTAAGTTTATGTTATGTAGTGTTTTGATGTCTTAATCAGTCTTTTGAACTTTTAAAGTTTGGTGATGATGATAATTTGACTTGATTCAGTATGAAATACTGCCCGCGTTGCAGTGTTCGATTTCTAATTTAGTTATTCTAAAAATCAAAAGTTTTTAAGTATGTTCCTTCTTTTTAAACCTAAGAATGTATTAGTGATTGGTGCTCTCCTCCTCATTTTTCTAGACTATTCGAACGAAATTAAATAAGGAGCTCATGGTAGTTCTTTGGTATATTGGTAGCACAGACTTAATAGAGAACCTAACGGTTCAGACGGAAATTTTCCATAGACGAAAAATGGCCATCACGTATCATACATAATATTTTTTTTTTAAGAGTGCCCGGGATTAGGTATTTGGAATCTAGGCTTTTAGGGAGTATTGATGCTGGAATGCAACCTTTTTAGTCTAATAACTAAATTTAATTTAATTATTTTGAATATTCGTGAGGAAGTAGATAAATAATACACCAGTGATTGTTTACGGAATATATGTATTTAAAAAAAACTTATTACACATCAATTTATCTCAAGCTATTAAAATATGTTTAAGAACATACAACTTCTTTTACCGCTAAAAGAAATCAATCATCGATACAAATTAATACAAATAATTCAACAATTTGAGTCAAGAGCAGCGACGGTGGCGACCTGGCTACTAATCCTCTATTTCATCATCATCTCCCTAGCATTATCCCGTATCTCTCGGGATCGGCTACCTAATCTAGGTGATTAAATGATTGATAGGATAACGTCATGCCTTCTTTTCAGCTACACCATAAAACTTTTTACAAGAGCTTTCTTTGCTGCCAGTTGGCTTGGAGTGGGTGTTTTTTCTTACCCACTTGTCTGAGTACACGTGCTGCCAGGGTTTTTTATAGTACCGACACTCCTTAATGAACTGTATGCTCGGAAATGGCCGGAACGCCCCTGCCAGGATATCCTGTTTGAAAATAAAAGAGCTACCCCCGCACCTTCGCAATGCACATACTTTTGAGGAAGAAATTCTAAAATTGTGCGTTTTCAGTTAGGAATAAAGTTGAAAATGTGATGACAGGCATGTTTAAAATAAAATCATCTGTTCTCTCTGCATAATAGAAAGTGATAGGTATGGACTTATATTAGTTAAAGTCGCGTATTTTGCAACCACAAATTGCTACCAACCAATGAACCACCAAAATAACTAAGTAAAAGCAAAACTTACATAGGTACTCTTTATTTTAAATACTTCCCATCCCATCCCGCCAAAAAAGCTCGTTCACCTACTATGCGTTCACTCAATCGATTTTAAGGCGGTGTTCACACTGGCTACGCGCTCCGCGACGGAGAGCGTGATTGTCTAAGCTCCCATTGTGTTGAAAAATGAAACATAGACAATTTATCTGCCCTACGCGATGTAGCGCAGACAGGCCCGGACTGGGACCCGAAACCGGCCCGGGCATTTTAGAGCCGGTCGGCCCTCCACTCTTATATCAAGAGTAAGGAAAACTACTAATGTCAATTTTTTATGATATATTTTCAACTAGCGACCCGCCCCGGCTTCGCACGGGTGCAATGCTGATAGGTACTAAATTAAACATAATACAGAATGTCTTTAAATATGTCGCAGTGATCTAGTTGAATAAGCAATTTGATTGAATGACTAGCTCGTTAATTGAATGACGGCATTTAATTAAATCACTAAAGGACAACTCGTCAAGTCGTTGAACGTTACATTCAACGACTGAACGTCATTTAGCGAATCGTTGAATGGGATATAGCCGACTTCTAAGGCGCGGCTCGAAGCGGGGGGACGGGGGGGCGTAGCCCCCCCAAAAGCGGGGGTTCGGGGGGCGCAGCACCCCGCAAAAAATCAGAAAACACCTCATCATCCAGAAAGGTTTTCAGGTCAGTAGGTTGTTGTTAGGTTGCTAGTGTCAACAACACGGAGGGAGCCGAGCGAGCGCAGCGAGCGTGCTGCGGCAGCAGCCGGCGACCGTTCCAAAACACGCAAAAAAACCACGAAATTTTATAAAACGCGAGCGATTTTGGTTAGGTTAGGTTAGAATCACCCGACTGATTTTACGTCCGCCCTGTTCAAAGGGCTATGTTTCAATCAGCTAACTAGTTGGACGTTGAGTGACGCTTGTTCAATCAACGAACGGCCTAGTGCAGGGGTCTTCAACCCGCGGCCCGCGGGCCACATGCGGCCCTTTGCTTGCGGCCCTTCCTGCCAGGCGGCTTTTAACTGACTAATTTTATTTGTATTCATTTTAATTCTTAAAATTAAAAATAAAACTTGGGTCTTATCTTGGCACACATATTGATTAGGTTCTGGAATAGGCCATAAGCTACTTTTCACCGCGGAAAAACCTTCATTTCCACGGGAAAACTCATTTAACTCGGGTGGAAATAATAATACGCGCACAAGTAAGTTGACTCGATAGGCTCCCTCAGGCTCCCTACTACGTCGCGCACATCCCCCGAAATTTGTTAGTAACAAGTAAAAACTTCAAATTTTAAAAGTATTGTGTTATATTATAATATTATTCTTAAATAATTATCAATAATTTTTATTGGTAGGTAAATATTTTTTTATTAAATTGCGGCCCGCCAAAAAAATTTTTAAGGTGATTTGGCCCGTGGGGTCAAAAAGGCTAAAGACCACTGGCCTAGTCATTCAATGAACGAGCTAGTCATTCAATCAAATAGCAGATTTAACCAGATCACTGCGACAGATATAACATAAATTCAATTAGGTTCTCGACTTGACGGTAGAGGACGTTATTCTAATCAATGTATTGCGATTATTTTTAAAAAAGTAAAAAAAAGTCGACCACCAATCGGCCACACCGGCCCATCGGGCATCCGGCCCATCGGGCATTTGCCCGATTTGCCCGTATGGCCAGTCCGGGCCTGAGCGCAGAGCCAGTATGTGGTAGTATCACTCGCAAATTCGGTGCACAAATTGTTAGACGTACCACATTCTGGCCCTGCGCTTCGTCGCTTAGGGCAGATATTGTCTAAGTTTCATTGTTTAATACAATGGGAGCATAGACAATCACGCGATTCACGCGCACTGTCGCGTAGCTAGTGTGAACATCGCCTTCGTCGGCATCCGTTCACGGCGTTCACCGGTTGGTTGCCGTTTCGCTCCGCTCTCGCTCGCTCTCTTTCTTTTCGTTCATTCATTCAGTTTGCATTCGGCTCTTGCAGGGACAGGTTGTGCCGCGCATGCGCGAAATATCTGAACTGTCAAATAAGTGCGGGCGTAAATAAACAAGCGAGGAATTCTGTGTCAAACCTGTGTTATCGTTAATTTTGTTAGTCAAAAGACAATTTGTTTTTCATAATTACTGTATTTTGTTTGTGTAAAAAGAATTGTGCAACGAATTTGCGAGTGAGTATTGTTTTGTGCTTTTTTGCATGCCTCCGTGAAGCCGGCAGGCCGGCACTGATTTAATCTTATCCAACAGGATTTCTTTTGAATTTCCCTTTAATTACGTAAAAAGGAATGAAAAACGACCAAGAAGATTTGTTTAAAGAATCCTATTCGATTGCCTATTTTTTTTTGCCTGCCTGCCAGTGTAGATGGGACTGAGATACGATCGGTTTTTGTTTCCGATAATTTGAATTTTACGGAGTAAATTGGTGAACAAATGCAGGTGGTCTGGTCAGCTCAGCTCCCATCTTTTGTACCAGCGTAAAAAAATGGTAAGAAGTATGCAGGTTCATAAATAGTTTCAGGTCCAAAAATGCTGTGTTGTAATTTTTTTATTTTGTGTAGTTGTTTAGTCTGGGTGGTGTATCAATCCAATTTATTTATTTACTTACAAAAATAATATTTATTAATTTTATTACATTAATTGCATAGGTATTTATTCTGACGTTCCCATAATAAAATATTTGATTATTGTTTATAAAATAATAGGTACCTACTTGCCTACCTTTAAATTTAAAGTTTCCTATATTTTGCTTCTTTATGAAAATAATTAGGTAGAGATTTCTCAGTAAAAAGATTAGACATAGTACAATACAAAGTTGTACCTAACTACTGAAATCACAGGGCAATGAACTTGTGAATGTGCCAAAGATAGAAAAGCTGTCTATAAATCTATGCTAAGTGCCGGACTGGATAAATAACATGTGGATTGTCTTAGTAAATGAGATGGAAATTCACTAAACAATTTTATCGTACCTACACAATAACAATAAAATTATAAGAATCACAAAAACACAACAGGATATTATTTACTTATTTTTTCAAAGAAGTTTCTTACAGCAGATCTACAGAATCTAAGTGATAGCAAAATCTTAGTTATAGCATGGAGTAATGATATACCTACTATACCTACATACAAGTTTTAGCTATATTATTTATCTACCTGTGTACCTACTTAGTGGTACCTACTAGTAGGCATACCTACATATTTATTTGGGTATTTTTACTTCTAAAAAGTATTTGAGCCAGTCAATACTGAAACAACCTGTAGATAGTGGATTTATTTGTTTATACCCAAACCATTGATAACATTATTTTTTCTTACTTAGATATTCTGGTAGGTACCTACCTACTTTACTTGTTTACATTTTTTTTAACATACAGGTATATCAGTAAGATAAGTTGTAAGTTGGTACCTGACTAATGTACCTACTTAGGTACTTATTTTAGTCACTTGTAATCTTTTAATTTATAATTTATTTTGTACAAGAACAAGAGGTAGGTACTTAGTTTTTAGCAACCTTGGCAGATTTTCTTGTTATTTAGTGGTAATCATGGATTAGCACTTTAGAGGAAATTCTTTATTTCTGCGGGAAATAAACACACAGACAGCCAGTAACTTTATAATATAAACAAGTAGAAGTGGGTGTAGAAATACCTAAATAAATTATAGCACAAAACCATGTTTTAACTAAATGTTAACAAGTCGCGACAAAATCTTCGCGTCACCCTCCAAAAAGAAACCTATAATTAAATGATTAAATTAATTTCAAGAACAAGGAAATCGCAATTAGGGTTGTCCATACAAAGCCGTTTAAAAAGCAGGTAAACGGTCCTTGGATACTCGCAACATCCAGATAAGCTAAAGAGCGACTTCCTCCACTGGGGTGACCATAAAACTGTGGTTCACATGAAACAGACCTACATTTGTGAGAAAATATAAGTACATACGTACATGGAGTCATGCATGTATAACTTACGGGGCAGGCAGAGCGTCAACGACATCTTAAAAGGGAGTTTTCGCCAAGGTTTTTTCAATTAGGGTTGTCCATACAAAACAAAACTAGCATTTCGACACTAATAGGGCAGCTAATAATACTACTTACGATACATACATACCTACGTATAGATTATCTTACAGCCATTTTCGTCTATAATTTGGCTAAATTCTCAATACCTATTCCCACGCAACTTCTATTTACGTAAAATATATATGTATATCTCTCATTACTATATAAAAAAAATGTACCTATTTTATGTAGTTAGATAAATTCAAACAGAAGCAAGATTTCGCAATATTTTGCAATGGGACACGTAAGACAGCGCGTATAAATTATTCGACTTGCAGGTACTTCCCACTGATATCATGATTAATGCCATGATTAGATTAATCTAACAACACTCTTAACAGTAAATTTTTTGACAAAAATACTGCGATAAATTAAGTCGGCTACAGAAGCTAGCTACTTTCGGATCTTTCTTTAGTTAAACTCGTTTGAAAATTGAACATGATCATTAGGTAATTTTTGTAAAATGTAAATCATAATACACTTCCACATTTCTTTCCTGACATATTCCAAGAAACTCCTGAATAAATTGTCACCCTATTGTAGTGGCGTTGACTTCACAGTTGGCCTCGACCCTGTGCGTCTTATAATAATAAAACAGAATTTTGACAGTATATTTTAGTACCAATCCAAAGCGTAAGTACGTACCTAAGTAGGTACTTAGACAGCTATACTAGTATTGCGATGCGACTAAATATAGTGAATAGTGACTCATACCATAGATAGAGCTACGATAATACTATATTTGCTTCGGTTAATCACGATTTGAAGAAGCAAGGTGCTCTTTTTTATAAATTGAAATCTGTGCACACAAATTGATTCATTATTTAGTTCAGACAAATTTGAGTAGGTACCTAACCTACTACTTTGTAGAAATGCAACTCATTCAGTTGTGGTATTATGAATAATAATGGCGCTCCCAATTCTACAACTTTATGTTTACGGCAAGTCATCAAACCACAAATTATTATTGCAATCCTTTGAGCATAATAACATTCATTTGCTCATAAACAAATTGATATTATTTTTACCTCCGTAGGTATAACTTATATTGCAAGTAGGTACCTATAGTTATACCGGGTGTAAAAAAATAGCTGGTCAAATTTTAGGTTGTGAAGTGAACCTACCCATGAAACTGAACAACTTTCCCAAATTGCCACTCCCATAATTTATTTATAATCGTGTCGGCAGGGTTTGAGTTATTTTGTATGGGAGGTCCAATTTTTTTTCTCATATTTCGACCTGTTTCTTGGGTAAAGTTGCAGGTTCACGCCCTAAAATTTGGCTAGCTATCAGCTATTATTTTTTAACTCCCGGTATGTCACTTTATAGTACAACCAGCGTAAGGCATTAGACAGACGTACACCCCTTGTGTTTGTGCTGTAGTGTGAAATTGACATACTCCTGACCCGAATTACCGCCTGTCGGAACCTTTCATTCACAACTAAATCACTCACTTCCTGCCATGTGACACATTTAATAGATTAGGCTCATGCCTCATCCCGCAGACGCTTCAACCCTCGCTAATCACCCGAAACAACTGTGACACTTGTGGCAAATTTGCTATAATTAGGCCCAAGTGTCATACGATCTCCGTCAGCACTGTTTTCAAAGGTGCCTAAAATACAGACATGACATGGCTGTCTTGTCGTTGTCGCTTGGATCACTTTGTCTTTTCCTTATTGCAGGATAAAAATAAAACAACAGCCATCCATAATTTGCTATCAGTTATTTGTCTTGGAACCGTATTAAAAAAATGTCCCGTCCCTTGCAGATTACTAAAAAGAACAACACAGAAAGACCTTCAATTTCTTTGCCTAATTTTATCAGAATATTTCCAACAGCGCCATATTTTATTGGTGATCACTTAAAACACAGATGACCTGGCCTGACCGTATAGCCTTTAATCTGTTTGCCTCTGCCTATCATCACCCCCTCCCAATCATCATCTCCCAAGTCTATCTTGTATTGACAGGGTCAGCTACCTAATCTAGGGGATTGAACGAGTTTACGCATAGAAAACAACAACTCGCCAGTGATTTGCGAAAACTTGTCTCACATCAAGCAAGTATCATAGTAGTTGCGTAGAGACGACCTAAGAACTCCTCCTCTTCGGTGATGTGATTGATGATCACTGATCACTTAAAACACAGACGTCCTGTCTGATTTTTCGTACTAAACTAAACAATGTCTCGGTAATTTGCTAAAGTTTGTCTCAAGTGTCATAGAATTTGCGTCGTCGGCGCCATACTTCAAACGCCGCCGTCGATGGCAAATATTTGTGTTCAACACAATGTCAGCAGGCAACGGGTCTTTTGACAACGTGTTTGCTCCATTTGGTCTGGGTATTTTCGATTTCTGAACGCAAATTGGCTCTCTTGAATGGAACGTAAGCGTTGACATGTTTACGTTTGCTGAGTTTTCTGAGATATCCTATTTATACAGGGTGTAATGGAAAAAAGTATATGCGCCTTGAAAAATGTGAATCTATTCGTGAAAGTAAACAACTTCTCCCAAGAAATACAGGTCGAAATAAGAAAACAAAAATTGAACTCCCACACAAAATGCACCAGTTGAGAGGGCATTTAGTATAAAGAAGCCATTTTTTTTTATAATTTCTCTTTCAATTTCGTCATTATGTTCCTTGAGAAAATTGTTTAGTTTCATGGGCAAATTCATATCCTTTAGGATGCATACTTACACGTTGCATACAATATTTATTCAATTTTTGTAAATACTGCCATTTATTTGCCAATTTGCCTGATATTTTATTCTGTAACTGCTAAGCTTTAGCAAAATCTTGTGGCTCTGTCTTCGTTACCTCTGACATAGACTGGAGTCTAGAGTGAACCCATAAAATTATACCATGACATGAACAGATTTAATCTGGAAAGTGCATAACGTACCTGCCATATAAACTTATCAAGTGACTATGTCTCTCTAATTGGAATAATAAACTTACGCTAATGAAGTAACTGGGTAAGGCGCTTCTGAAATTCTACTATAAACTGAAAATTTATTTTGGAATTTACTTGACAGATTATTTTACCCGGGACTTGGTTAATCTTCTCATTCTCGTGGATATAAGTAATACCCCGCTTTACGCGGATTCGCTGTACGCGAGTGCACTGACGGGTCACCGAAATGATATTTTGATGGGTTATTTACTTACGAGCCGAGCGGCAAAGCACGCCACTTTACGCCACCTCGGATGTTAGATCTTCAAGCCTGCAACCAGCGGCAGGAAGGTCAGAGACTTGAAAAGTCAAATTCCTGGTTTAAAAAGTAAGGGTACCCACCCAGGGATTACCCGAAGTACAGACCCCGTTATACGCGAAATTCGCTCTACGCGATTTTCCTTTGAACGCATCCCTCGCGTAAAGCGGGTTATAACTGTATAAGATATTTCTCTCTGAAAAAGCATAGCTAAGTGTTATTTTAAGTCCTACCTACCTTACCTACCTATACATCAAATACCAGGCATTTTGCGTGAAGGAGCTACAAATATACACACAAACTTTCGCACTATTAGTGATCTTAATGTTTCTAACAATAGAACTTATGCCTACGTACTACGTAAGCACCTACTTTAATTAATCTCTAAAACCTTGACTGTTTGATCTTAAAACAACTTCTATTTACTCTGAGATGATCTGCTTGCTTAGTATTGTTAGACACTTTACTAATTAGCTTCAAGCTAACGAGAAACTAGAGCGCCCTAATGAACAAAATCGTGTCTAATAATTTAAGTAGGCATAACGTAGGAATCGGTAGATAGAGACGAAGCGAGAGTTTCGGCGCATTACAAATTAGGCGAAAGGCTGATAATGCTATCAATTCGTCGAGGGCACGACTTAAATAAATCTTGACTAAAATTGTTGCCGTCCTTTTCTGTTACCATAGAAAAATGACTGGTATTAAGACATATTAGTTAAGTCGTGATTTTTGCAACTACGAATTGCTACCAATCTATTTATTAAATACTGCACAGTTCGTTCTATTGGCTAATATGGGCTCTAATAATGTGGTCGTTAACGCTCTGTTTACCTCGTAACTCTCGTAAAGGCGTGATATTTCAAATTCGGAACTCGCAACCAACTTCACAAGCGTTCCAAAATCAAAAGTTTGAAAAAATTAACATCCTAAAACGTATGGAGCCCAAACAATCTTTTCCCAGAGTGTTACCAAACACCTATGCCGTGGGAGCAGTGAGGTGTTAATGATAATAAGGACCAAGAGAGGAAGCCATGGAAGGAATTTACCTTTCCGATGGTATTTTTTGCTGTGTGCTGTATTTTGTGCTGGAAGGAAGTGATGACAGTATCCATGTTGGACTGGGAGCGATAGAAAAGCATTGTTCGAGCTGCTGGTTCTTGCCCCAGGCATACTGTAGAAATCAGTACAGGAATACGAGGCAATTGAGACGATGGTCTGACAACCTGTCACTTTAGAAGGCGGTACACATTTAAATCTGGCTCTATATATTTTTGTCAGACGTAGCGAAATCGCTTTTTACTGGGCGTTACTCTCTGCCTACCCCGTAAGGGATAAAGGCGTGACTATAATGTATGTACATGTACGTATGGTATTTTGTGTAAACTCCGTCGAATGTGATAGAAATCTACTTTTAGACTGTATCAGTAGGTAAAAAGAAATAAAAAAATAAAAATAAATACTTGAACTATCATAAATTCTGTGGTAATCGTAATAAAACCTTAACCACATTTTAATGCTAACTAAAGAATCTAAATTACGATATTTAAGTTGCTGTGACCATAAATAGTTGATTCTGCGTAGGTGGCGAAGTAAGTACCTAACGTTTGAAGGGCTATAAGATAGACAAATGAATTTAAATTAGATTTTAACCAATTTTTGTGTAAAAAATAAATCAATGCTCTTAAATATAATAGAAACTATTTTTTTTGAGACGTTGTTCATAAAATAAACATATTTTTCAATTCTGTAAGTAGATTTGTAGGGAAGTAGATTTTCAACAAAGCTTTGAAAGTTATAGGCGGAAAGTTTCGTGTTGTTTTATTTCAATGTTTGTATATCGCATCTCATCCTTGTTTTCGTTGGAAATGTTTAACCATCTTGAATGGATTACCTATATCATCGCGTCCCTGAGCAAGGAAAACAAACGTGAAAGCAATTTATCACTCGCAAAGCTTCCCAAAATAAAAGTTCGGGACTGCTTTATCTGGTATTGTTTTTTGGAAAAATACGCGATGTAAAACATCAATCGACTGTTCGTAAATAGGTGCTTTAGAACTTTTGTCTCAACATAACAATAACAAGGCTAAGATGTCTAGGTAAGAAAAAATAAATACTTGCTTACAAAAACATGTTTTGTTTTTATATAGGGCGAAACTCGCGAAATCCTTGAGCTAAGTATATAGTGAATAGAAAAAAATATTGAAGGAAATCAACTTTCGTAACAAACCACTTGATTCCAAAATAATATTATTTCGACCTATTTATTTTGGGAATCTATAAACGGAAATATTTTAGTCAAATGCGTCATACTCCCTTAAAAAACCGAAAGAGGCCCCGAAGAAAAAATGCACACATTGAAGACTGACCTCTATTATGGCCCTTATAAAAATGGTGGCAAAAAACCCAGACTCTAATGTTAGACATTGAAGGGCCTGAGCCCTCCTAACCGACAATATGGGGCTGTATAATGGGTAGTTACCGGGGAATGTTCGCCAATGTTTTGGGAAAAATAATACGATTCAGCCCCTATAATGTTTGTACCAGGTACCTACCTACTATACAAAATTATGACCATATTGTTACATTGGACGGACATCAAAACTAGATTTGATTTATATTGATTAAGCTAAAAGAAAAAACAAGCAATTTATTATCATGATGCCACGAGTCGAATAGAATTAAAACTTAGACAATAGTTTGTCTCTATCAAACATTTCTGAGTTACAAACTGCAATAAGAATTTTAAAATTCAAATGAAACCAAACGTTTATGACCTTCGTAAATTGTAGCAATTTCTCATCAAGGCAAGACATAAAATCCTTGATGTGTTTTCTCAGCAGAAACCTTCAAATAAAATAGTAATTACAAAGGATTCGTTGGATGGCACCGTAAAACATCGCAATGGTCTTTGAAACTCGCTGTATTTTGCTAAGAGCTGCGTGATAGATTTTGTAAGATTGTAAGTATAGTTGTAGTAACCAGGCCAGAATATCTTTGCCATCAGACGAGATTGCCTTATATGATGATGCCAATAATACCTACTTACTACTTAATGCCTCAGCTAGGACCTACCCTACCTAGATAAAATCTCAGGTATATTATTAGTCGTAGTGTACAATTCCTGCTATACGTATCTTCTCGTGTATATTTTTATTCTCTACTTTTAGCTCACCGCTCATCGCGGCGTCTCGCGCCAATCGTGCTAAGTAACCGCTTTCATAAATTAGCAAGCAATGAACTTACATTACATACAGCCAGACAATGAATCATCAGTTTATTCGTTTATGCCACATCTTTGAGACATGTCGTGACCAGTCGTGTCATGTCGTGAACTTGAATGATCACCACACATTTGTTAGACGGATGTTAGGATGTTGCTTCTACAAAACTGTATGGATTCGAATAATTAGCTTAATTACCAGTTGACATGAGACTCTAGTGATATTAATGATGCCTACAGGAAATCGTTCGTGTGAATATTTTAATGACAGTGTTTAATTGTACAGAAATCTTTTGGTTCGAGAATACGGGTTATTGTTGTAAATGTTCTTATTTAAATTGTTATTTGTTGTGAGTTCGGGTTCTGGTGTGTACAGATGAAGTGTGCCTTCAATTCAATGGAGCATTTGAAATTAAAAGTATTTTTCAACATTATCATCTGATGTGCTGCTGAATTTTATGATCATCGCAATAGAAACGCTGACTTTTAAATCTAAATTTTCTTAAGTATTGTCTTCGTGTTACATTGTATTTATGTTAGCTAATTTTAACCAGATATGCATTCCCAAAGTTACTTGGTACTTTTTACAACTTCAACAGCTATAAGAATGAAAATATGCCGAATAAGATATCAAAAGATTTATTGTAAGTAAAGTTGTTTTATATGTAGGTAGTAGACATACCAGTCCCAAACCACGCAGGGCTTATGGAGTACAGTCTTGACGACAAAAATACTCGAAAATAAATTACCTACTTCGCTGGCTCAAAAATAAATCAAATAAAGAAATTCTTTTCCACCGAGGGTCTTTACAATTCCCCACAACTTTGCCTCCTTACGATCCACTCTTGAACTTGAAACTTGTTTCATTATGCTCTCATTCGGAAATTAGTCGGACAATTTATTTCTCTCGTGCAAGTTTTAATCTTTTCAAAGGAAGTTCGTTATTAACAGGTTGCTTTGAAATTTTTATTTTTGTATGGTTGTTTGAGTTTTGAATCAGACGTCTTATTAGTAGGATCAATCGATGATTATAAAGCAGAGTAGGTATAAAGTATTATTTATTGTGGTTGCTGTTAGTCAATTTTACTTTTGAATCATACCTAAACAACGTGACTAACTCAGTCAGCACTACTTATCCCCGTAGCATGCAGCCGCGATAGACATTTTATCAAACATTTTATCACATTCTATCTGTCAAATTGTATGGAAGTTTGACAGATAGTTGCGATATATTCGTTATTGATGGTGGCCGAGCCGTATTTTTGAATCACTCGAATCGAAATGCGCATGCGAAAGAGCAACATTCGCATTCGATTTCCATACTACTTATTAATTGGTATGCGAATGTCACTCTTTCGTGTGCAAATTTCGATTCGAGTGTTTCAAAAATACGGCTCCTGGTCTAACTGTTCCTGCTACCACAGATGAATAATACCAACACTAGACTTACTTTACTACTTATTGGAAGTGGATACTTATGGAACCTAATTGTAATTTGCGGTTCGTTAATAGTCTACTTAGTGTCTGTTTATCTTAATAGAACTCTTCGACGCCTAGAATCAACCAGTTCTACAAAGATCACATCTGTAAACGATCTAGTACAGACCTAACAGTATAAATACAGTAAGGGGCAAATAAAATTGCACATTGACTCTTAGAAAGAGACTGACGTTTGCCAGTCGTCGTACAAGGCGATAGAGATAACGCTCTACAAACCCGCGAACTTCACCGAGATACGTATGTATCTACCTATACATCCATTATATAAAGTAACGCTTTTATCCCTTCCCGGTAGGCAGAGCGTAAAATGCCCAGTGGGTAAAAGCCAGGTCTGACAAATATTGGTGGCATTTTTAGATTAAACTGTGTATCGCTGTAGTCACAGATACGGCGGCGTTGGGCGGGCCTCTATAGTGACAGGCAGGTTATCAGCCAATCGCCTAACTAAAATGCACTGTAAATCCTCGTATCCCTTTGCTGACTTCTACAGAATGCCCGGCAGGAAAAGCAGCAGGAACATTCTATGTTTTTCTAACGCTCCCAGTCTATCTAAACCGACGTGCAATATAAACGGCCCTGTACTTATAAGTATAGATTACCCCAGTCATAATGACCCCTTGTGGCTGAACGGATATCCTCTACATATGTCTGAGGAAGCAGGGGCAAAAAGATGAGCTTCTTTTGAGTTGAATGGCTACCGTTTACAGCAACTTTTTTTTTTGCCCGGAGCCCAGTTCGCGTGCCGAAAATTACTGAAAAAGGAAATGTGCGAGTGGCTCGCAATCGTAATAATATAATAGACCGTTTATGTTAAAGCCCGTGTTTGCTATGAATAGTTTAACAAGAAATAAACCAGTAGTAGTTGAGAAATCATGTGTATGTGACTCTTCCTATTTAAAACCCCGGGTTAAAAACTGAGAACTAAATGGCGCCACTGTTGAGTGTTCCTTTTTCCTGTGATTGGTCAGTAATCTGTCAATATCAATATCAATGTCAGTTTTGTGTTTTCTCATTGGTCTCTTTTGGAACACTCAACAGTGGCGCCATCTGCAATTAGCTTTGCGTTTTTATCCCCATAAATTACATAATGCAAAATTAATTGAACTAAATAATTTAATTGTAAATTACGTTATACGCAACGGTGATAATGAACTTACTTATGTAAAAAATGCTCGGTACACTAGGCTGTTTTATTTTAATCAGCCAATTTATATTATTCATTACAATATGAACACAGTAATAAGTTAATCTGTCCTGCCCAATCATGTTCTGACCTTTTTAGGCTACTCTTTTCATTACATACGAAATTAATCTCGTCCAGTATTAGTACAAATTGAATACTCCGAACTGACCTGCTTATTAGGCTAGCGTTTCAATTTTAAATAATGCATACCTACGTAGTTTTTTCTCAATAACTACCTGTCGGGAGCCTGGCGGGCTGACCGTCGGTCAAATGATGATGATGAATGATTGCTGAGATTCCACTTAATGATGGCTTCGAACGGCTTCCAACCGACACGAGGACTGCCTAAAATCGTTCGCTGGCTTGTTTTTTTTAAGGTTATTCCGTAGCGCTCTAACTACAAAGTTCTTCTAAAAGATATTAAATTCAAAGTTCTGAACACTGTTTATTATTTTTATAAGCTTGATTTAAACTTTACACCCCTGCCAATCATTTTGACGAACGACGAAAAAAGGAAACTTTTAAGTATAAAAGTACCAATTTGCTCTATTTTATAAAAGCAAGCTGCATTTGTTAACACCACTTTTAAACGTTGTTCCGTTTTAAATTGAAATACCAGTAATCATTATGGAAAAAAATAACAGTTTTTCGGAGCATTGTAGAACTAACTTCTCTTGCTCTAATGAAATGTATAATCTTTCTTTGTATTACTTGTTTTATTTGTAACATCTCCCAAAGGTTGATGTAATGTAAGAAGACGTTTATGCATTATTCACGATCGCGTCAAATCTAATGTGATACAATCATTCACTCTGCAGCTTCACCTGGATCGAATCTGATTTTCCCATCGAAATGAGATATTTCCTTGCGATAAAGTAAAATGTTGCTTACAGCACTCTCTAGCCCGGTATTTCCATTCAAAATCCACACAAATCCATCGCTCGGTTACGTCGCGTCGTCGCGGTCAAACGAAATATACAAACATACGTACACATTTACAGATATTAGTATACATTGGAAATTTTCCACTCGCGGTTTTACCATCGTTAAATGAGTTTTCCCGTGATGAAAAGTAGCCTCTGCTAATTCCAGGATCTAATCTATGTGTTTGCCAAGTTTCATCCCGATCCGTCCAGTGGCTGAAGCGTGACTGAGTAACAAACATCCAAACATTAAAATATTCAAACATCAAAACTTGGCATCAATATTATTATAGTAAAGGATAGCGTTTCACCGTTTCACCTTTGCCTTAGTCGTTTGATTTTTTTGCGAAGACCTCTCGGCTTATCAAGAATCCATTAATTAAAAATCCATTTATAGGTTTTCCATTATCTGGAATATTAAAATAGCTAGAAGTTTTTTTACTGCGCTGGCTTTTGAAGACTTGGTCGATTATGTGATATTGCAGACAAATGCTTTGCCTTAATACAGAACATTCTAACTTAGAAAAATAGTTATTTAAAGACAATGCTCTTAGTTCTAGCTTAAATTGCAAAGCTGTATAATCAAGGCAAACATTAGTTAGGTAATGTATGGGAAAACATCTACAATCTAGCAACAAAAGAATGAGCTGTCCCGTAATACTCTGGGATGAAGATAAAATCACATTAATATCTGACACAAAGTTTAGATAGGCAAGTACTATATCTACATGCATGTATTCACATTTTTCTTTAGTATTGTATGGCTAGCGTCTAGATACGCTAAATACTTTAAATCAAATACTTTCAATTAAATTTCATAATAAGGGGAGGCCTTTGCCCAGCAATGGGACGATTTATAGGCTATTAAAAAAAATATAAAAAGAAACCAGCCAATTTTTTTATTTCAGAGGGCGCTTTTCCCTCTGAAATCAAGTCGATATTCCTTTCAGATTTTCTCATTCGTAACTTTGCTTCAGGTGGATTAATATGGTCACAATGGACGCCATAAGTAATTATTTCATGCCAATTTAAGAAGACTCAATTTTAAGTAACATTTCCCTTTAACATTTCGGCACTTTAACAAGTTCCTATGACATTATTATTCGCAAAACAGACAACACTTCGAAACCCGCATGTTGCCAGTTTAGGGTTGCCCACAAACTATGTAGAGCATAAGTACTAAGGGGTTGCCAGAACTCAAGATTTCGAAAACCAACTGGCCAGACAGGTTTATCCTTTTAATCAAAGCTTTATATACTTAAACAATTTTACTTATGATGGTTGGACCTGTTAGGAAGATAAAACAGCACATGACCTTGTTTCAATTTGCGCTAATGAGTTTATTTTGATCAAAAATATGGACAGATGAGATAGAGTATACCTTAAACTACATAGCAGAAAAAAATAACAGAATCTCGCAGACGTCTGGCAACCCTGCTTGTATCCTAACAAACATGGCGGTGTGGCGGTAAACTCCAGTACAAATACAAAACTGATTACGAATTCTCTTCTGATCTCCAAAGGTGAGCTGTATGCAAACTCCGCCGTAAGACGGCTACGGAATATGGTAGTGGCATTTCGAAGTTCTTAGAAGTTGTGATGGAATGCTTAGTTCAATCACAATGTACTGATTGACAGGAAGCAGGTTTTCCCACGGTAAAACATCGCATTTTCCCGGGGTAAACTCTACTTTTACTAAAAATCCAGTCGAATTTTATCTCTGTTTGTAAAGAGACAGATACCTATACAAACTTATAAAATTACAAGTATACTTACCTATATAGAAAAAAAATCATAACCCTTCCTTTTGGCTTGCCGTAGTCGGGTAATAAATAGATGACAAGACATTTCTAAAGTTTTGATATGAGTGGGTGTAATGGATATTTCATTCGACTGACCCAACGTTAATCTAAGTTTGGTTTTTGTCGACTAAATGCAGCGAAGTCATAATTAAATTGAATACAATGCAATGGTCTGTTTCAAACTTGCATTGTCTTTCATCCTGATCTCATAATCATAACATAATACATTACATTATCATCTTTTATTATATTTCGATTCGACCATTGGGTATTTCAGTCCTCACTGACATAAGTATCAGGTTCTGAAGCTATACCAAAAATTACAACTTTTATTATGTTACCGTTTATTTATCTTTATTCATATTTTTCATTGTAAAAAGATTAAAATTTGAATGTAGAGACGAGACATGCGAGTAATATTAGTATGACACAACTTTTAAACGAGTATGTGTCATTCCCATTTCCCACAGAAAAAGTTGACGGACAAAGCTCTCAAATGATCATTTGCTCTGATTACTTTCTCAAGATTAAAAGCCGCAGGTTTAAACGTAAACGGAACACGATCGATCGTGGGCGCATGAATGACGCCGAGTATGCGCAGGAGTCTGTTGACTGATCTGTCACTGAACTGGTTATGATGTAACGTTGGGATCTAAGTGAATGACACGGCTGTTACGTGCCGAGACGCGCAAGTTCACATAATGATCCCAAAGCCACTAAAGCTTGCCCCCGGCTTGTTGACGCCATTTAATATGTAAAAGCCGCTCTTTATTATGTGTTTGCGAATTTCGAAACAGCCTTATGCTAATTCGATCTGTCGATCAGTAAGTTGAATGCTTTATGGATGAATCACTCGATACAAGTTTATCTGGGAATTTCTGTAGAGCTTTAAATGCTTGTTTTGCTGATTGAATCGCAAAGATGAGAATCGGTCTTTCAAAATGTACTCCAAATTCGAATTTCAAAAGCATTGTGCCCGCCACCATTCACCCGTTCTCTTCAAAAACCGGCAACACTACTGACAGGTGTGTTCCCGTCGTGCCCCTTTTTTCAACGTCCGTTCCTGTGACTACCTCTTCATTATTGACAAGGCCACAACCACCAAAAAACGTTTATTGCTAACATACACTCCCTGCTCTTGGAAGTAAAGTTGAAACTCCCATGCCGCAAAATAAAAATGTTACGCGAGTAACAATGAATGGATCATTTCCCTTACAATATGTTCCAACGGTTTAACTTTCTGGTCATTGCAAACACAACTTTAACGTGTAAATTTTATGGCTTAATTTCATTAATGGCATAGTTTGTTGTATCGTATATCCAGCGTGATTGTGTTAAGTTAGTTTTAATTTATTTTGGGATTTACGAAATTCGAGATCAGGATCTGTTATTATACGAGATTTTTCGATTTGGTAAATCACGGCGAAATTCGGGTTTCATTTAACGCTTTTGTTATTAAATCTTGCGTGTCTATTATAATTAGCCTGATTACGCGCAGATTTCTTTTGATCTTGCCCAATCATTGCTAAAACTTCGCTAGTCTAACTATAGATTGCGTGCTTCTTTTTCTCCAATTCTCCCAATCTAATCTAGTTCATATCTCAAGCTTCAATGCACCGATAACGCGGCTATTTCCATTATTCGAGTGAAAGAACAAAGAAAGCAGATTGACATTCGATAGCAACAGTTTCTATCATCTCAAGAGTTCTCTTCGCCGTGAAATCTGACGCGATATTAATTTCTACGCTTCACACGCTAATTGCATCTGCATCTTTAGGTATATTCTCACGTCTAGTATGCTGTAAAAACTTCTGTTGTGGTATGTGATGTCGATATTGTGTTAGTTATTCGGTATTTCTTCCTTGTTTATTATAAATAAATTGAACGTGAGAAGCCCTGTTTTAAAAATGAGATTGTGGAATGAACTCCCTGCAATCTCTCCCTTTTCAATAAATAACATAATGATACTCCAATAATTACACGTGATATTTGTGCAGGATTTGCTAGGCACACTTGAATCAGTAACGTGTCTTTCACTGATTTGAGAAGTCGCGACCGCTCCCTTTTTACCCTTCTGTCTGTGGTGTCTTGGTGGTGGTGGTCTTCCATAGTGTTCATGTGCATGGATCTATGGGTGCTTATAAAAATAAATACAAAACGACAAAACTGTTTACCTTTTTAGCATCCAACGAAGCTATAATAGATTCAGATAAAATCACTCCAGTTGTCAATGACCCCCGAATGTGATCTGACGTTTCTAATTTGGGGGCCGATCTTAAAGAAATTGAAAGCCATCATTTGGATGATGGATCGACCGATACATTTGCATTATGTGAACAAAAAATATAAAGGATGTGAATGCCGATAAACGTATCAGAGATGAGTTCACCGTGCCAATAAAAACAGTCATTGATTCTCGTAATGAAACTACGCGTGTATTGGATAAAAACATGTATGACAAGTTGGTAGGAGGAAAAATTAATTGCTTCCTTTATCCAAGAAAGGTATAAGGAGATCAAGATAATATTATCTAAATTTGTCAGTATTAATAGGTACTTATAGATATAACATAAACTAGTTCAACGCAGAGAACACTTATTACAAAATAGTTCCTTCGAGCTTATATTGAGAACCTATTTCTAAGTCGCTTATTAAACATATTTCGCCATCTTTGACGGCTTTAATTCTATTTCGCTTGGGGCTTTTTACTCTGAAACCAATTAGGATATTTCTCTGAAATATTAATTAAATGAATAACATCACAAAGTAACTCGGGTCTTAGAATCCGAATTTGTGATCCCAGCAAATTATTTTATAATTCAATCTTTGTGTTTGAAGATCAAGGAAATATTAAATGGCTTAGCTATATAAAAACCTTTCTGCCTGCTTGCCTTTCTCCCGTGAAGACATTGAAATGGAAACTGAATTTGAGATGACGCAAATAAGAATATTCTGCACAATCGGAATTGGGTCGCTAACCATAAAGAGAGTCCCTTTGGAGATGTAAATTTTAGGGCTCGCTGGATAATCTTTAAAAAGAATTTTCGTGGATTTTCTTACTTTGTTGTATTGCGTACAATCTGTAGAAATGTCTCAATGACTTCATTCACTAGCCAGGAATCTGCGGTTCGTCAGGTTTCACCTGCCCATAAAACCTGATCTTTCTGTGATGCGATAACCGATTTACGATATGAAGCAAGCCGAATTGGAAACAAGGCCGTCTTCGAAGAGTGGCGCGATTCGAATGGTGTTAATTACGGAACTATGGTGGTACCAAAACCACCGTGACGTCGTTAACGGTGCCGTGAAGAATGATGGGGATTAGAAGACATACCGCATGCGAACAGCTGCACGAACGACATAACTCTGAAGCTATTTATTTCCACAAAGTCATCGATTCGAGGATCTCACAAAAAGTAAGAACAAAGGCCCGCGATTGCTGATGGTTTTTGTTCCCCGTTTTGTGACTGATCTCAGATTAGCTCCGACAGATGAGGGACTTGGGGACGCGTTTTGCCCGAATCTAATCCGACAATCATTTGTTTTAGTCATTAGATCCCAAAAGCTTCATTCGTGAACTTATCGCAAAAGAAGTTTAATTCCTGTCTCGATTGAATTGTCTTTGTCGTATATAAAATTGTCTAGATGTAGTCTAGGTATGGATTTAAATAAGACGTTTTAGTCAATGTCATGTTCAAAAATAGACACCAAGACAATATCAACAAAACGGTTCAGTTATTCCCGCCATCCCATTCATATTTAAAGCCTGTTATGGAGAAAGCTTGCCCAGATAAAAGTATTGTATCGTTTTTGTCTGTTCCAGTTGGCTCATGCGCAGTGGCCGGTGGAATGTTCACGGTCCGCGGCGTCTTTCGTAACAGTCTTCTTGAGCCAGTGCAAATGTTTTTGTGTGGATGCGCAGTAATGGATTTGTGTCGGCGCCGACGTGTTGATTGCTCGATTTTGAGAGATGCGCTCGTCCGATCCGATCTACTTTATATTGGCTACACACGCATCAGCTAGACTGGACCCGTAATGAAACGGATTGCGGAAATAATCACAACATAGTTTACTAACACACAAATCTACTCTTCAAAGGGAATCGCAACAAATACGCACGCAACTGAAAAGAACTTTGATTTTGTCTCGTTTGGGGATGAAAAGTTCAAAAGCGATTTGGAATTCAAATGAATAATTTGTTCAAAACCAAGTTAGAACGTGATTTGCTTTCGTGAGGTTAATTCCAATTAAAATTCGGAACATCCGTTCTTCCTTTAAATCCGCGAAGCCATGTAGTGAATGGAAAAAGTTACTTCCTGAACTCGCGGTTGACAAAGCGACCGAAGCCATAAAAAAACCTTGCCGGCTTACTCAAGGGAAGGTTTGAACCAATCAATTTCGTGGATCTAAAAGAACGAATTCGCAATCCGGAGAAGCGGGCTGGTGGAATGTCAGATCGTGATGGCATCAACCATATTCAACTACAGGTGCAGGGGCGATGCTCTCTGCGGGACTTCACGGCGCTCGTGCCCACTCCGAAGGGCATTCGACGTGATTCGATGCGTCCGAGATTTCAAATTAGGAATTTCCTTTGATTGGCCGACTCATTCACAACTTTTAATTCGTACGTTGATGATCGTTTTTGCGAACTAATTACAATCGATGATAAAATGTTATGACTGTGAAATTAATACTCATTTTAATTTGTGACTTGTTGATGGTTCTTGACTTCAAAATTGCTGAAAACATTACGATTCATTTTGTTTATTGATTGTAATTTTTGTATGCAGTTGTAAATCAAATAGCATGCATTTCGCTTACTGTATAGGTACACTTTACTTGATTTCTGCTAACATACTTAGTTACGAGTAACTGCCACGTCAGCCACAGGTGCGGATTATTGAAATTAGTTGACTTGAAATATCAAGTTTCTAACTTAGTACTAACTTAGCTTAGCTCCGAGTATTTCCTAGAAAGGAAATGTAGTTGGCATTGTGTATAAGATGTGGTGTGTATAATTTGTTTATTTTATTACCGTCTGTCTCTTTGATTGGTTGAAACATAATTTGTAGTTTTGCGACAGATGCAGCCACACATGTCGCCCGTTCATTTCAAGAACTTATGTCATGTTTGGAAGCCAAAAAGGCACGATAAATTAGCTACTTGGCAAATTAAAACAAATTAGAAACGTCTTTTACATGACATTGTAATCGGCGACTCTTTTTATTAGTTTTATCCAGTTCATTGCAATCTTTATTTGAAACAATGGTTCTGTTTTTAAAATTGAAATAATGGCGTGTTCCAAACCCGTTACAAATTCACAAGCGGCGGCAACTTTTAAAAAAATCTGCAGCCCAAATTAAAATTTAGATTCGTTGTGAGAACATTTTTTGGCAATCATGAAAATTGTTGGTAACACCTGCCCAATCTTGTTAAAAGCTTTTGGAGTAGGTACTACAGTTGATAATCAGAATTAACGTTGCAGATGTTTTTTAAGAAAAAAAATAAGCTCTTGTTTACAACTTGACCAATTTATTGAAACTTGTTCCGATCGATATTAAATTATAGCCGTATCCTAACTTTTATGACCCCTGGTATATAAATGCTGCTAAAATGCATCGTCGTATAAGTCTGCTGTAAATCTTATGAATCTTATGTCGGTGAGAAACTACTTTTACGATGTTAATAAATTAATTGTGTAAATCTTACAGTCGTTGCAGTTCTTCATTATTATTTTTCGTACAAGTTAATATGTATATCATCCAAACTCATGGAAACTGAGGAAATCGTAAATAGTAAACTGTACTAGGCACTTTACATGATACTTAAGTTGGCTGGCGTTTAAATCATATTAATAAAGTTGAAATTAGTTATCATAATTTTTTTAAATATTTTAAGAACACTCCACATCCATTTTCACTCTATAAAGTTCGATTCAAGTCTTCCTAGTTCGCTGGTCACAAATAATATTTCTCAAGCTCTTCTCAAATACTTAAAACAACAACGTGTAGATTATGTCACTACTCCGTATTTTCTAATAAAAACAAAGGATGCTTTGATAACCAACTCATCTGTTTTCTTTGTATTGGACCGTAGCTAAACATTGGTGGGATCTTATTATTGGGACAACAGAAACGACCAAGTCCCCTTAAGCTTATTAATATTGGATATTTGTTTTCCTGACCTTTTCTTTCCATTCGTATCTCTGTGATATGATAATCAAAATGGCCACCTACGCGATCTAGGTGTATGATCAAATGGTCAAGGTCGTACGTAATTTGAATTTTATCGGTGTTTTAAATAGTAGTAATAATTTTAGTTACTGCATCAAAAATAACAACACAACATTTTTCGAAAACAATATTTTTTTGATAATTTTGCAATTTTAAAAAAAAGTTTTTTACTTTTTCAGAAAAAAAAAAACACCACCTTATAGACGCGTCTTTTAACACCTTATTAACCCACGTAACCTCCAAATTGATGACAGCAGAGCGATGTCGCACTTTCGTTGAAATTGGCCCACTACCAACGCGATCGAAAAACATTTCCAATGTTAAAAATTGTATGAAACAAACATGTAGGTATCGTGATTGTTTCCCTCTGGCATAATATTGCAAAGCCTGTTAGTTGAATGCGAATTTAATTATGCCACAAATAACACAATAAATACATTATTATATATTTTGTAAACATAGGTTCATGTTTTAAACAATCATAGAGGTAGATGATGTACAATTTAGTTCGAATTTGTTAATTTTAATGTCGCTAACAGCATTTCTTACTACTCCTGCTAGTTAATGAGTTGTCCGAAAAATAACATGCCCGTACGTTAACTAAACCATTAATAATTTCTGTATCAAACCATATCTTCAATTAATATTTCAGTGACCGGTTAGATCTGCAAATAAAATGAATCAGCCATGCACAGTTAACTTGAACCACGACAGTATTATTATAGCAGAATAATAAATATTGCATGGGAAGAAAGGTTAAGAAAGATACTGCAGATTTCACACATACATTTCTCAGCTACTTTCTTGGCATAAGTGCTTCCGTTCTCATCCCCATGTGTGTGAATTTTCAGAATAATATTTCTTATTGGCATCAGAAATCTTGGGACTTTACCATAGGTAATATGGGTAGGTATTATACACGAAGTAGTAATAATAACCTACTTATTTATTAGTATAAAAAATGTCTTATTCGTCTCGTGTTTTCTCTATGCGATTATCTTTATTCATGTTTGCAAATCTATGAATTCTACCATAATCAACGAAATATTTTTTGTTTTCTAATTAAGCTCTATGCAGCGTTAAATTTATTAACACGGACCAAAAGTTCAGTTCGTCACCAGTTCCGAGTTGCACAAAAGAAACTTCAACACCAATCCCGGCTTTAACAAACTGCAGAATGGGTGGGCAACTTTCGGCGCCACTTCATAAATTCAACTGGTCACCTAAACTACTGCGCACCGTGATACAGAGGAACTCTACCAACTACTGCAACCAACTTTGCTTGTTAGCAGTACAACTTTTTCACATGCATCCACTTTTTCTTCACCATTTATTCCCAGTTTCTCATGTCTCAGACTGAGATTGTGGTTTAACTTTTTTGCGTGTCATGGTCCAATGGCTGTGGGTGCAGCTAGCCAATCAGTCAACGGATAAAAAAGATAAACTGTTCTTTAAGATATGAAAGACTGTTATGATGAAGATAACCGCAAGTCCATCTAACAGTTCTAATAAGTGTTAAGATTTGTTGTATCCTCATGTAGCTTGAGATACGGTTTCCTGGCTTGCATGACGAAAATAACTATAGGCGCGTCTAAGTGGAGGTGTGGTTTTTAGCTCCAAATATCTTCGGATAAAAAAATGCTCTGATTGTTTTATGACGACCGCAGTCGTCGCGGTTTCCACTTCCTCCCCATAATTGGATAATGATCTGCTACCTTGTTCTCTTCGACGTCTCCAATTGGGCCTTTTTGTACACGTACCACCTTTCCGTTCCGAAAAACGAGGAATCCGCGCCAAAATTTCTCATAAGGTTTTAATAGGTCTACCTTAAGTTATAGCAGGAGGGAACTTTGCGAAAGTCACGTTTGTAATTAAGGACAGGCGTTTTAGGTATCATAAAGTTGGGATAAGGGGAACGCGATTTAGCTGGGAAGATTTCGTAAGGCAACACACGTGGCGGCGTGAACGTGTTTTCTCCATTATGTCTGATTTCGTACTCACAGTCCTTTTGAATTCTTATCTTAGACGTGCAAGAGGATTCGTATGATTTATTCACAGAATCGCTCGTAAATTTCGAGCCGGGATACCTCAAAGCGCAGATGGCGCATCCGATTTTTTGTCCAAGAAGAAATTCTCACAGGTTTTTTCCGCTAAATAATTTTTGCTTACTGTGGGAACCCACATTTGAATGTAAATGCAATAACAAAATTGAATTAAGAAGCCGAATCAGATTCGCTGCCCGAATTTTCGTAATAATGCATTCGAATGGTATGAATTTGCATACATTATCCATCAAATTCGTGTGTTTTCGCTCTCTGGTGGTCACGGCGCTCCATTTTGTATCATTACAATTAAAATCGCTTTTTATATGAGAAAGTGAAACGTTTTTTGGTGATCAAAAGATTTAAATACGCATGCTTAAATCTAGATTATTTGCACGTCATAGGACACGAATCTGCATTTTAAGTTGAAGTTTTAGCTGTTTGTATGTAGACGAGAGAGTCTAATGCGTGCATATGAAACAGCATAATGATAATGAGTGGCTGCATTATACAGGGTCTCACAGGTCATAAAAATTATGCATAGTTTGCATAATAGGAATGCTGACCTCTGTTGAATTGTAAATAGGGACCCTGCGTAGGAATTCACTTGTGCTTTTGAATGTGGCCTTTCTAAAGGAGTTTTATGCTTTCAATATAGCTGCACGCCTTTAGCCAGTCTCAGCTTTGTAAAGCCCAAAGAATAAACTGATATTCTGAGTGTAATTTTTTTTTCTGATGAAACTTTAGGGTGTTAACCTAGGTACACTTAGAACTGAACAACTTTCCCCAAACCGAAAAAAAAGTTGGTTCCATTTTATATTTAGGCCAAATTATTTTCGTTTGGTATCATAAGAATAGGATTTAACAGAATTGACGCTAATTAGATTTTAATTATTTATTTGATTATGTATTTTTTGATCACAATTCACAACAAAGTAGTCTTGAAATACGTACAAATGTGATCCAGTTTTGGATACAACTCCCGTGTAAAAAAAAAAACGCTGGACATTACGAGGTTCCAGAACAGTGCTATTAATAATTAATGAGCATTTTTACATGGCCCCTCACAACAGCCATTAGATTAGGGCATTTTTATGAACAACTCGCTTTATGGGACCATTGACTTGTTTTGGCGCCAAACTATGACAAGTGGAAATGACATCATGACTATTAATATTAAGCATAGTTGTTTGACTACTATTTACTGGAAGTGTTTTATTTGACCACCATTTAACTGGCAATTAAAAAATCGACAGGGCTGAGTAGTACGGACAGTCAATAAGAGTGTGAACGAGAATTGGAGATGTATACTTAAGCTTGGAGATGTAGAGTGTGGTCCTATAAAAAGTGGTTCTATAGCGGAAGTAGAACCAGTTTACAATGAGATAGTTACTAGCCCACATCCCGCTTTAATTATTTTTACAACTAATTTATTTTTAGTGATTATATTTGTAGTGTCTTGATCAACTTTATGCTGTCATATCTTGTTTCTTTTACTTAGTAGTGTTCTTTCTTTGCTGTATTATTATGACAATACGACAATTTTAATGTGATATGAGTTAATGTCATTTATTGAACAGCATCATTAAAATTTGTACTCTCAATTTTATCTTTAAAGTCTTAGGTAAGAACTTTTACTAGAATACTCGCCCGTTCAACTGTCGAGTTGAATGTAATCCTGTTCGCAAGAAACAGCAGCATCTACTTTATAGCCTATTTCCTTTGTTGCAGGTTCTCGAAGAAGTAATGAGGCAACAACACTGAATTCAAAATAGCAAGATGCATCTACAAACAGTGTTGGCTCTGGGCGCAATCTTGCTCTGTGATGCAAAACTGCCCAGGAAACAGCACACACAGCCGAACGAACTACCAGCCAACCCCTCACAAAACCCACTAGCATTACGACTATTACAATTGGAACCAAAAAGTGAGAAAACTAGTCGAATCGTAAACGAATACAGACGGAATAGAAGAGACGTCTTCGACTCGAAATCTTACGAATCGAGTCTTACTTGGGCGCATTCGGAGAGGCTAGACGAAAACGGCGACTTTGTGTTGCGATGGGTGAATTCAGATTCGAGTATAACGTTTAGACTGGAGGCGAGAACCCGTGGTTATGTCGGCTTAGGGTTCAACTCTGCAATGAATATGAGAGGAGCGGATTTGGTCGTCGCATGGGTGGACGACAGGAATGGCAACGCTCAAGTTTTAGTAAGTAAAATTTACATTTTGCACCTGCTTCATTACGCATCACTACTAGGGTGGTCTTGATTTGCATTTGTATTACTATCTCACAGTATAGCAGCTCTTTTACGATATAAGCTACATGAAAATTCTTCGATGTAGGTATCGGTACCGAAAGCAAAGCATTAAGATGGGCCACCCTCTGATATTGCGTACCTACCTACGTTGTTTTTATGACTATCAACGGCTTTATTTAATAGTTCCACCTGTCTTAACGCCATTTAATAATGTTCATTAAGTATATACCTCCATGCTGGAGAAATAAAGAAAAAAATATATGTTCTATCTTCCCGGGTAGGTACATTGATAAAGGCCAGTAGAGGGACCAAAGGTTTGCGGTCCATTGCAATTTACGTGATGGGCTCGCAAAATATCATTCCACTATCTAAAGCAAAATAGAGTCAATCATCTGACTTAAACTTCCTTCGAGTCAGCAAATTCCGAAACTAATTATTTAGTTTAGGATTTTAAAGATCTTATCTTGGTTTTTTTATTGAGGATTTTTAGTACTCACAATGCTATTTTATTTCATATAACATGAAAGAAAGAAATAATAAATTCGCCTCTGGAACCTGCGACTCTGGAATGCCGGTCCATCGCTCTACCACTGAGCTACCGAGGGGGTAGCAGCAGTAACAAATTTATTATAGTCTTTCTTATGCACCTACACGTCATAACGACGTTAGCGACATTTAGCCTTATAGTTTAAAACTACACAGGGCTTATCTAGGTTCCTACCACCTATCCCTGGCCTGCTTACCCCATAACACGTTGTTTTATATAAGTTTATTGTCTGAACTGTATTTACAATACACGTCTGCATAAATCCGATGTACTGTACTCCTTTCAGAGCCATGAAATATTTCTTGAGAGGGAATAAAGAATTCGTTGAATTTGAATAATAACGTTTTCCCGCCGCGAGAAAAGTGCCCAGAATGTGCTTGTTTCCGAAGAAAATGTTAGAATTTGTCTTGAATTTCATTTCAATATTTGTTCTTTGTTTCTTGAGATTTTCGGGAAATAGTTCTGGAAAAAATAAGTTAGTTCACGTGTAGACGGTTAGTACTTATACTACTGTAGGGAGGTACATGAAATAAGAATCACTGTCTTATACCTGTCTTACCTCATATTTATTGTAAGTACCTAATAACCTTTCAAACATTTACTTATCACAAGTGTTTTGTCGTCTGCGATTTCACTAAAGGAGATTCATTCTACTTTAATAGCATTAGGAGATCTTATCAACTAAATTGGTTCGTCTTATTCTCTGAAATCATTAGCACGAGACCGTATAACTCGGCAACACCAGTCGAAATGCTTTTAGTATACTTAAGACTTTTGCTTTCACAGTATCAAGCTTAGAAAACCAAAAATAGAATAACAGAACTAGTATACATCCAGGACAAAATTTCTTGTATCCAATATCTAAGGAAATATTATGTAGATTCAAACTACCAACAGTTTCCAAAACGCCAATACTGAATTCATTATACAGAACAATAATTATACATGATATTTTTTTACTATTTTCCATACAAAGTGTAACACTGGTCAGATAATAGTAGTTTGTATGGTAGGTAAGTAGATTTTGTCATGTTTCCATAAAAATACAGATATCTAGTCATAGATTCTATGCAGTATCGATAAAGTAAGGGATAAAAGAAATTTGATATCGCTAAACCAGTCTCAGAAAAAAGTGCGGTTGAAGAGCCCATGTAAAAAAGAAGGGCCTTTTTATTGTATGGTGTAAAAAGACAATGGCCTGCGGTTTTTGTAACGTCAACGTCCCATGAACCGAACCGTGACAAACGACACTCCTGTGTGTTTCTTAACTAATGTTGTGATGGTAATGAGGTATTTTGTTAGATTACCGTCTTTAGCATTTTGACTGATTTATTTTTTAAGTGCACGAAAACAGTTGAGATTATTAGAATCAACCATCAATATACTTAAAATCAAAACCTGCAGGCATAATTTGTCATTTCGAATAACAAAATCACAACAAGAATAAGACTAAGAGCGATGGCTACAAAGTAGCGAATGTATACCTACAAAACTTGGCCCTATCCTCACTCGGGCTCTTTAATTTGCGTGCACGAGTCCTGCTGTTCCAATTGATTTTATACCTTTGACTTTGACACACGTAAAACAACCATCCTATTGAAGTCTGGTATCGAACAGCTTGCTGTATTTTGTCTGTGCCTCAAAGTAGCAACGTACCTTATGCCCATGCATTCTCCATGCCAGGTACCTTTGAGGTAAGTACGTGAGCTTATTCTATCTTAGTCTTTGAAGTAGATAGAACTAAGGAACAGAAAATCGTCTACATACAAAACTACAAAATTTTGGCCTTATGTAGATCCTTAAATCTCAGTGCTATGTAAAACAACCGAATTTCAAGAGGGTGGCAAGCGGATCTCTGTAGGCTATCAGATTTTGACGTCATTCTTTCTGATCGTCTTACCTAACTTAAAAAAAAGAGCGAATTTAACCTAATCCAAAGCCTCAATGATTACCGGACAATGGTATCGATACGTATGCGCATAAAATCACTGCCTAAATCTAGACTAAAATGATCACCTGTCATTGTCTATCCTGAGAGAACTGAAACGGACGGCAACAATTTTGGTTAAGATTTAGTTAAGCCATGCTGTCCACGATCCATGAATCAATAGAAATGTTTGTTGAAAGCGCACTGGTAAGGTTGAGATCGCCGCCATTTTCCAACAGATCTCAACGTGTTTGCATACTGATGCACATTTCTGCGCTAAATTTATTCCAGATGTTAGATTGTTCAGGAGTCGACTCTGTCATCTAATGGAACTTGTCTCGTGCTTCCGTACATTGTTGTCTGTACCATCTGTCCTATCTTGTATCTTTATTACGTATCTGCAACTTTGCTTTGTCTTGGTTGGTTTTGTGTAATGTAATGCACCGAATTTCTGGAAAAATATTGATTCTCCATGAGCATGAAGACATTCTAATATTCCGATTTCTAATCCTACTCGTAATACCTAGTCTACTAAAAAATATTAACATATTTTTTTAAATTTATAAAATCGCTTCTTTAAAGCTTTAAGCATTGATCATATAAAAAGCTCTAATCTATTATCAACACCTAGTTATACCATATTTACTTATACCATATTCGTACATTAATTCATTCTTTTTCATCATATTTTTCTGGCACCGACTCTCGAGTGCAAGTATTCTTGTATGCATCTTATAGCAAGGCATAACAACATTCAGCATTTGCCATTCCACGTCTGAAAACTTTTAATCGAATGCTTATACGATTATGGTTGTTCTAAATGGGTCTTGCTGAATATGTTGTGTTGTTTTATTGTTTTTTTAAAGGTAATGCTGTCGCAATGTTATGCCCTATTCTAAAATGGATATTAAATAGCTGGTTAGTAAGTTTTATGTTGCATCACTGTGTTTGTTATTTATTTGCACTAGTCGCAATTACATTCGCGTTTCTATTTTATTTTTCATATAATAATGGCGTACCTATATTTTAAAATACAAGTTGCCTCACACGGCTTTGCAATTTAATATTGTAAATAATTTTTTTGATGAATTTATGTGCTAAATACGTACTTCTAAGTAAGTATCTATCGTTTATCTTGATCAGTAGCTCGCGGTTATTGTTGAATGAACTATTTCCGCTCGCTCGGCAACCTTTTAGTATCTCCAACTGAAGTATTTGTCTAAGTGCTTCGCCTCTTAAGTACCATTATGTTATTTCTCTCTATCATAATATTTATTCGTTTCATATTTGGATTATTCTAGATTGAATATATTCTGAAGAGCTGTCTTTCTTTGTATGTTCCAAATAATATCCGGCATCAGTCTCCTAAAAAACTAAACTAGGAATATTAAAGGCTCATTTCAAAGCCATACAAATACGAACTCAATCCGTAAAGTTACAAATGCTTAACCACCTTTGAACTGAAGGTAAGCTCGCAACGAAAATGGAATTCACATTTGGTAATAGGCTTGCTAAGAGATAATTTAACCAGAATTTGCGTAAATTTTTGGAGCGGAACTCTAATACTTACTTAGGATTTCACGAATACAATGTTGATCTAAATAAACTCCATTATTAGTGAAGGGCTTTTAAAGGATTGAAATACATTCACAGGTAATTTAGGTTAATGCTGCCGAATTTGGTAAGCTTTTGAATAAATTAATAATAGTAAATAACTATTATAGGCATAGCAACATTAAAGTTAGGGAATAATACAAATGCCTAGATATAATAATTTCATACAAGAATGCGCAAGAGACACGTTGGTAGGATCTAGAAATATAACACTCATAAAACTATCTTCCGTCAAAATAACATATTGCTTTCGTATTCCGCTAAAACGTCAACTTATCGTGGCTTTAGGGTATAACGCACAAATCAATTTTGTGCTTGACTGCCTTCTTATAAAAACCCACACCACAGTAGAAATGTAAGATTTAGTGATCACAGAAAAAAAATAAGGGCTTGTTTAGACCACGAAACAACATTCTCTTTGAAACATAGGTCAAAATTAATGGTGCTCCCATACAAAATAACTCGAACAGCTGACACTTTTTGTATGGGAAGTGTAATTGTTTTTTCATAATTCAACCTATGTTCTATAGAGAAAGTTGTTCAATTTGTTATAAAAAAAAAACAAGCCTTTAAAATATGACTGAGCGGCCGAAGGTGTTTTACTATGGCCCTTTATTGCCTTGCTTGTCGTATACCACGATATACCTACCCCTTAACAACGTCACGAAAACGTGACTCATGGGGCATACACATAGTTATTCATCATATTTTCATACGTTTCCCGTGCCTTTTGTCATTTATTTTATCAAGCCATTTTTAGTCACTTTAGTACTCAGTGTCATAATATTTCCTCAAACGTTTTTATAGTTCCACCTGTTGTGACATAACGTAACATTTATATGACAATTTGTGAATAATGTTGTCTCCACTATAAAATTGTCTTTTTTTTTGTATCCAGACAATTTCAAAATAAAAATAGAGTACTTATTAAGTGATCCAACAAAATATTTCCTACAAAAATACCTCTCTGCAATACAGTTCTGCAAAAAAAAATTACCCCTTTACATTTTAAACTACATTTAAATTAAATTCTACTGCTCAAAACAATTTTCATTAGTTTCTCTACCAATTTAATGCTTTCAATTCCTTTTGTTTGTTTAATATGAATCCTTACCATTGTCTAGTACCAACAGAGCTCTCCGATTCCCCCTTTCTATTCACAGTTCCGAATTTTGGTCACACCGAAACCTCAGGACTATTTTGAATTAGCGGTTGAGGTTGCCATCATAAGCCGCACAGGACTATTCATTCATATGCTGCCATAATAAGCCCCGCTCAATATGTGAAGAGCGTTCAGTAATAAAGCCCCTGCTCTGTGACAAATTAGAGGCCACGTCGCCCATTTTGAAATAGACATGTAAATAAACTTATTAGGTTGATGGGTTCACGAACAACGGTAGGGATTATCATCCGACGACTACGCAGAAGTGACTATATGCTATACGAAATTTGTGCTGTAAAAGAAGTTAGGTCAACCGTATATTTTAATTATTCAAACAGAAATTCATGATATTTGTATAAACAAAATCACAGTAAAAGCATCTGAGCTTCTGAACTCAACAGTTTTCCATCAAAATGGATGGTGGAAGCTTTTTCAGCAGTGCAAAGGTCTATATTTGGGAGTACGACTAGTGCCCCCGACATACATTTTACTTAGACAGTTTTATTTACTTTGAACTTATTATAAGCGAATTAATAAACCTTGAACCGTTGTTTTAACTGTTTACTTAATTACATTGATTTCTTCATGCCGTTACTAAGGGGAATTCTTCAGTTTAATTAAAAGTTTTATATTGATTAGAACATAATTAATTTTGCCGAAGTATTCTTTACTTTATCTTTCGTTTATGTTTCTAACATAGAGCGTGTTTTCTTTCTTCTTTATGAATCCATTGTGTCGATGTATGGCCAATTATCGAATTTAATCTTAAGTTCATCCATCAAGGCCATGTGTTCGAATTCTGACTTTTTTCACACAATAGCTCAGTCTTAGTATAAAAAATCCTTTCGATACCCTACGTCGTATTATAGACACTTAATATTCAAATTTGATTAGAAGCAGGAAGTGGATCTAATCCATAATTGGTTATTTTTTGATCAATTTAAAGAGAAAAATATATGGCGTAGACATGATGAATTTAATAGGTGACTCCTATACCCTTCGGGTGTAATCAGACCTGCCCTCGATCTATTCCAGTAATGGGTCCGAAATTCCTGTGATGCCATTCGTCATACAAATTCCTTTTATGCCCTTCGCTTGAGAGGTAAGCTATCGCGTAACTTTTTGTTTTTATGGCTCTCTGGTCCTTCGAAGTTGGTAAAAGGTTAGTTTCTCATGTGGATTGGAAAAGTTCAAGTCGACGTTTTGTTTAACACCTTCATTCGTAAACTTTGGACAAGTCCGCTGTAAACGTTTACTTAAAGCCGTTTCCGAAAGTAATAACGCCTTTTTATTATGCTATTAAGAGTGTTATTGCTTTCTCAATATTTTTTATCTTCTACAAAGATATCAAAAACGAATTACGGACTTATTATTCCTTAACTAGCCTCATTCAAGCGGTCAATTTGACCGACACATGTCAACAACCGGCTTCAAAACTACGGAACCAAATCACGTAACGTTCGTTCTTACTTAAAATTCCCTCTGTGCTGCAGCATTTTAAACGAATTCAGTATTAGCCTCTTCATGCACAGTATCACTCTGTTATAGGAGGTACGTCTTTTGAATAATTGATTTTGGGGTTTTTCATGAGTGAGTGCACACGTTGAATGGAAATTTCTGGTTCAATATTCCAGTAGAATTAAATGTGTAGGAGATTCTCGTAATGAATGTAAATAAGGTACATGTTTTTCATGTTACTCCTATGATGGTTTGGAATAAGTAGGTTAGGTACTTATATTGCAAGATGGCATTACCAAAAACTCTCTTTGTATTTTTATCAAACAAATGTTTTACTGTTAAACTTTGTGCCCGACTCTATGTTTAATTGGTCTCACTTTTGCTATAGCTTTATAAATCAGTATTTTTCTCACGCATCTTTAAATCTAGATTAAAGTGCTTATCCCATTACGCAATTATTCCGTAAATAACAATAATTGCTTCTAAATCTTTTTTGTTATCATTATTTATGCTCATGTTTCTAGTTGCACTTATCTGATTAAGATTCTAGTTTTCCTTCATGCTTTGGTTTACATCATCGACAAACGTATCCTCAGCTTGATCTAGTGTTGTGTACAGACCTACTTGGTAAACAAGATTCATAATATTTTTAAACCTAAAGTCGTATTTAAACACCTTTTAAATACGACAGAAGTACAAAATGAATACCTGAATTAAGAATTAATCACGTATTATTTTAATTCGAGAAAGTGTCAAGGCTAATATTAAATTAGATTTTATTGATTGTATCGAGATGTATTTGTTAACCTTAGTTAGGTATTTAATCATTTATTTTGTTCTTTCACTTCCGTTCAAACGTTGTTATATCATAGAGGTTTCCTTTTTTTTACTGGAAATGGGTTTGCTCTTGACTCTAGACACAAGGTCAGGCATGACAGTGACAGAGTCGACATATTTACATACCTGATAATAATTCATTTTAAAATATCTCATTCGCCCGCGTCAGCTTGATCTGTACGCACCACAGTAACGTATGCAAAAGAATGTCTCACTGATCATTAAAACAGATTACCGGGTATTTCGGTATTTTTTATTTATATCGAATCCGATCGCCTTCAAACCTATGCGATATCTATCAACGTCTCAAGCACAGTCCTGGAATATTTTGTTGATCAAAACGCTTAAAATTAATTACAGTTTTAGGCTTCTTCGTTGAGATTTAGATCAATTATCGGATCATGATTTGGCTCAAGTATTTCATTCGTAATTACTGTCCAATCGTAAATAGTTTCAAGAGATTTCTAATTGAGCAAATGAATCAAATCATTGATTTAACTTGAGTATTTTTAAAATTAAATAAACAAATGAGACTTAACAAAATTTTTGGTGAGCTCGCTCTATAGGTATCAAATTATGTCTGCCACCTCTGGCCTAGAATTGCTGCTGGCTGACCTACCGTGAACCTATATAACCAAATAATCCTTTCAAATTAGCCTGTGGTGCACCACCGTAAGTCTTCCAGGCAACTTATGAATGATCCAGGCAATGGGAAGCATCCCTGTGAGTGAACATTTAGTTAGTAGGATCTTTTATTGTTCTCGCCATTTCGCCTGCCAAGCGTGGTGACAAATAACAAGTCCTCTAGACGACTATTAGTGGTTGTTATAGTGTTTGAAATGGTCCCCTTTAATTCCGGTCGCGTCGCACACTCCTGCGCAGGTGTCGCCCGTATGCAGCTTGCACTCGCCACCTTGTTTTGAATGCGACTTACAATGTCGGTGCACCACAGCTTATACAAGGTGGCATAGAGCGTGCTATACTAAAATATTTTCCTGATTCGACGACTGGTCCGAAATTTTTAATAAAAATGGACTCTACGTATTTAATAAAAAAAAATATTGGCTGGTGGCAGTACGTTACGCCGCCAAAGCCAAAAAATGAACGTTTTTATGCCTAGAACCAAAATGTTTTGATATGAATGCTACTTCCAAAGCTTATCTTTTTCTGCTTCTTAGACCAAAGAAAAAATATAGGATACATGTATTCTACTCTTACTACGCGATCTGCGATACAAACTCTTTGGAATTGTTTCTAACTTTTAAAAGATTCATTCAGCATAGTATTGTATCATTCATTTTATTTTACCATGTATGTTTCTTTGTAGACACTTAGTATTTATAAAATCAAACGTATTGAGTCACTAGGTGGTTTAAGTACGTAGTGTGAATAGAAATATATTTTTGAACACAAAGGTTTTGCGCTAACTGCGTAAATATTTATTAATTAGAAAAATAAGTATGTATGGTACACGTGGTAGGTGTTCTCTGTTTCATAGAGAATTATAAGTCCATTAAATTCATATATGAATAGGTAGGTACCTATACGTATAATTACAGCCTGATCGGGAAGAGCATAGTTATCGTAAGCGACAAATTTTAAATTTAAAATAAAATACTTAGGAGATAAAATAAAGAAATAAAAAATACTCTCCTGTTATTCTTTATTCTTGTCGCTTACGATTACGATACTCTTCCCAAACAGGCTCGATTATAGACTAAGAACGAAAAGAGAAACAAAATGTATCACACAAATGAGCTGCTTCTCTTCCCGAGTATACTTAAATGCTACTAGAGGCACTCGAAGGTTTACTGTTTAGGATTCGGCTCATAATCACAACCGCCACTACAAAAAAACACAATTGGCTACTTTCCAACTAGTCAAATCAGCAACTTTTTATGAAATGTCAAAAACGCTTTTTTGTATGAAAATAGTAAATTATGACGTCACATTTTAGTAAATATTGACTAATCAAATCAATAACTTATATACTTTTAATTCGATTATTAAAATCTAAATGTTCATTTTTTTTTAATGATGAATGAAATCCACAATATTTTTAGCCATTAGTTTTAAGTATAAACGTTTTGAATTTTTTAAGCTACCCAGTCAAGTACCCAATTCTACTCAACCCGAAATGCTCTTTTGGCCAGACTCCCTAATTTGATTTCGTATCCCGAACCGCAGATTGCATAATTTGGACAATCGACCTCCAATTCCTGGAAGCCCCCGTTCGTTAGTGGCTGGTTTGACGGTGCTCCACATTAACGATCCTCATTGATTCCCCAAAGACTGATAGTACTTCTTGTTTCGTACGATTGTTGATTTCAGTCTTAATTAATTGTAGCTAAAGTGTGTTTCTTCTGTCACATTCCGTTTTAGGGAAAGATACAGTAGGTAAAAAAAATGCTGACTAAACGTTAGGGTGTAAACTGTAAACTTACCCATGAAACTAAACAACTTTATCCAAGGAACATAGGTCAAAGTATGAAAAATAAAATTGGCTCTTAGCTACATACAAAATGATTCGAGCCGCTGCGTTGTCTCCATTATTGGTATGGGAGGGCCAATTATTTTTTTCATAAATTTTAACCTAAGTAAGTTCCTCGGAGAAAGTTGTTCAGTTTACACCCAGTATGTAGTATCTAAAAGGCCAGTATTTACAAGTGACCTACTTTGACGACCTTTTGACCACACACTCTAATTTGATTTCGCACCTCGGAACCCACAGATTGCATAATTCTAACAATCGACTGTCAAATCCCTCGTTAGTGGCTTTTTGACGGTGGTGCTCCATCATTGATTCATTGATTGAGTAATTGAATTAATTGTTTAGTCCAATTGCTTCGATTTATCAGGATTTTAGCTTTAATTGGGTTTTGCTGATTCTGTTTGTTCCGTTGACAATTTAGGAAGAGCATTTGTAATTTTTTTGTTCTGATATGTGATTTCTTTTACTACTTATTTCGATCTTTAATTTTGTATCCAATTTCTACTTGTCTCTCAACTGTCATTTCCACAACATTCTAATTTTCTACCATATCTTTCGACCTTTTGTATTTGTTGTCACGTTAACAGAAACTATTTTTTATACTTATTCGGTAGCCGTCTGAAAATGACAAAATTATAATGATAAAAAAATCTCCCACGAGCTCAAAATCGTCACACACAACATAATATCTCGAGTAATGTAAATTCAATCTTGAACATTAGGCGCATTCCTCGCCAAATGACATTCCAACACCAGGTAGATATACTTACTCCATTGTATGAAAGCTGAATCTACAATGTAATGTAAGGTCGCGAATTGACGCGGACATTTTAACGCAGGCCATTGTGCCACGATTCTCATGCTGCCATCAGGGCGATTCTCAAAACTTATTCTTTTGTGTGAACGTAGAAAGAATTTTAATGCTTCCGCCTGAACTTGGAATGAAATTGCACAATGGGATCGATTCTACGAGGTTCCACGCAATGCCGGCCCGTTTGATAGACACACGCTATTTACCTGTCAGATATTCTGTTCGGGATGTAGCGGGTATGTTAGAATATTAGGAGATCAGAAGCTCGCGGAATATAAAAGAGTTTGATCTGTAGTTAAGGTAAGTAGGTACCAAAGAGTATAGGTAAATAAATAAATAATACCTTTGTTTAATGACGAAATAAATGTAATAATACCTAGCACTTTTACATAATCATTTCGTGAAGCGAATTGAAGCTCTCAAAGGATTCCTAAAAATAAATTGGAGTTAGTATTTCAAGAAGCCTGTTTTTTTCGTACTGCAGCACTGTTGTTCTCACGGTCTTTACACGTTGTAAACTTTATATCCTCAATTCACGTACATTCTAGTAAACTAAACAGGTTTAAAAATAATGTAAAAGTGTTTTAAATGGTTTCGGTGCCTAAGCTTTTTCATGCTTCACATTTACTTAAAACTTGATAGTCTAGTTTAACATACCATCTTATTTACATGTACAGATGTTTTTTGTGCTCTAAATAAAATTACAACTCGTTTTGTATGATTTGGACTAACTTATTTTATTTATTATACATCTTATTTCCTGTCGTTGCTCGATTATCGACTTAATTAAAGGTAGAATATAAAACAAGCTGTTTTTTTTTTTTTTCGAAAAATAGTTGCCGACAAAAACTTTTTAATTCGAAGTAAACACCCACCGAATGCCTAAGTTCTGTGCCCTTTGAATTCGTAAAAGATAAAATTCTTAAGCATCAGCTGACGTTTGGTTATCGACCCTATCATTACGGGTGAAGCCAGGTGCGGACCACGCGGCGCGTGCTCGCGACATCTGCTGGCAAAAAACGAAACATAATAAAATATATTTATCTTTATTGCACACTTCTTACAGCACATCTGTCGGTCTCTATTTTAGAGTTGTTCGTATCATCTGCTTCCTTTGCCCTTTGAAGAACAAACCGCATATATCTATCTACCTACGTGCTCCCTATTTTTTTTCCGTGTGTGAAATTCCGTTCCAAGATATCTACGTAGGAGTTTGAAGATATAAAAGAAATCTTTATTCTTTTCAGAAGGCTGATAGCTGAGGCCTTTGTGAAGAGCTCTATCTTTTCTTTGAGATTTGTCGGCCATTTTTCCTGTGGATTATTGCTCGGGGTTTTAAAAATGCAATCAATGTGTGCCTAAGTGTTTTCTGAATATATTTTCATCTGATATACATACTTTTAGAGTATACGATATACATTATTAAAGAATTAAAGAAATGTATAGATTGTCACAGAAAGGGGTGCTCTCATAATCCTAAAAAAAGACGAAAATTTTTCATTAAACTTAACCATTCTTTCCCCAAAATCGACTAATTCGTCGGGAGGTTGAAATATCTATTAATTTACATATTTCGATCAATGTTCTTTTGAAAACATTGTTTAACATTAAATGTCATAAAAAATGTGATGAAAAATGTGATAATAACATAACGCGTAAAGTAACTGCAGATTTGATATTTTTAAAACAACGTTAATTATCCAACTAAATTGTACGAAAACCTTAATGAGATTGAATAATTTTGAAGTATTTTTCAACATGAAACTTTAAATTAACTGGGTAACTTAAAATATCACTGCTATTTTACTAAAATCTTTAACAAGTTCTCTTAAAAGTGTTTTAAACGTCTTTTAATATTCTCTATTTAAATAAATTGCTGAGTGCGAAACCTAGTACCAGCTGTCAAACTATCCAGTTTAAAATTTCATTATGTTCGCCCTTCGTCAAAGTGCATAAGGTGAAAAGAACAAAGTTTATCAAATCACTTTATAAATTCCAGTTTCAATGGGTTTATTTAGGTTGTCAATTTTACATCTATGACAGCGCGTAGATATTGAATTGGACTTATTATCTGACTTTTTTTTTAGATAAAATATGTTTGACAATACACACACAATCACGCCTAATAAGTTACTTAAAAAAATACATTATTAAATCTTATTTCAATTCGATAATTAATAAAATCACTGACATAATAAATGTTACTTTATTATTTATCACTTTATAATTTATTTACTATATTTTATTTATAGTCATACTCATTATTTAAAAATGTTAATTAAAAAATATATTAAAAAATTTATTTACACAATTCGATTGTTTTTTATTTACACAAACTTTTCTTCCAGGATTGCCATGGGCTAGCATTCGACGACCTGGCGGTGGCTGATGAGGTCCAGAACTACGAGCTGATCTCGGGATATCAGAACGAGACGCACACCACCATAGAGTTCAGGAGGATGCTGGACACGTGTGATAAACAAGACTTTGTTATTGGGGTGAGTAACATTTTTCTTTTATTTTCCATCTAAATATAGAGAACTGAAACAAAAATTTCAAAAACTTCTCCTCAGAATTGAAATCCATAAAACTGAGAAGAAATTCTAAGGTTATACTTGTTTGTCGGTCAATTACGTCAATGTAGGTATATTCTCTAAGTAATACATTTTTATTTAGGTGTTAATTTATATAGAGTAGCTAAGACCAGGCGTTTTGCTGATAAGTTAACACTATGGTTAATAAAATTTTGAGTTAATTTTATACTTTCTGTTAATGCTATGAATTTTGATTTGATGAATTTAGACCACACACAGTGGTAAATAAATGCTTCTGCCCCAAAAGAGGGTTGTACGGTAGCTACTAAGAATAGTATGTTTACGATTGATCTTATTCAGTCAGATAGCTGAACAAAAACGAACCCCATACAGCAAAAACATCTGCTTTACCTGCACGTGTAGCAGATGCACTATCACTAACCACAGATTCTTAAACTTATTTAGAAGATATGTGATGGGATCACAGACTGTTTTATGCTACTGTAGTGTAATCTAAATCTAAAGAATCAAACAAATATACAATTTTATTTTGATCTCGAAACTCCAATTTAAAAGGAACGGTTGCTGGCTAAAAGCTAGATAAAGTAGAAACAAGCTTTTACAGGTTTTATTATTTTGTAGAAATGGAAAACTGCACGTATTTGAAAATAGCAACTTTGCTTGGCCGGATCTGGATTTTGTGTTTTTCTGAATGTCGCTTCGCCAATCAATATAACATTACATGATACTCATTCCTTTATTAAAAAAACACAACCCTTCCTTGGCAGTCGGGTAAAAACTACACTATTCATAATGCTATCACAACGGCCAAGTATTTAGTCTTGACTATAGACTTTTGCCATCAGCTCGCTAAGAAGAAGAATAAGATCACGACTTGCTAAGTCCACATGATGCTCTCGATTCTGGTGGCAATATTCCTTAATTAATTTTAACACATGAACACGCATGCTCTCTTATTTTACGTCAAATAAGCAGTCTTACGTCGGATTAAGAATGCCAAAGTCATGTCGCGAGAATCGACAGCAATACCTACTACAACTAGTAAAATCTAAAGTCATTCAAACTTAACCAAGTTCAATCCACGGCTAGTTTATTTGGCAGAAACAAAGTTATATAAGAGCAAGTATTGTATACGCACATGAAGGGTCGACTTGTATAGAAGCGGCCAGACAGACGACATTGGATGCCCGTATGACCCTGGCTTGGGTCACGTGCTACGAACAAACAGAACTCTAGATTCTAGGTTCTCGTATTTTTGATAAATAAAATGACTTGACGAAATTGTGAGTGTAGCAAAGAATGCCTCTCCTTAGGTTTGATTTCTTCATAATTTTTTTGACCTCTATATTAAATAAAAGTCAATTCTTTGACAAAATTTATGTTCGATAGTATGTCCGTCCTTTGATATTTCATTTCATGCATTACCAACCAAAATGCAAACATTCTAAATATCTATGAACAAGTACATCTGCCCTTTGTTTAAGTAGGTACTTTAGGTATAGGTACATTATATTACTTAGTATAAACGGTTTCCCAGGACTCTATAGATATGAATACTATGTTGGAAGACTCATAGAATGATAAAACACTTGCCAGTTTACTGAAACCCGAAGCTTTTAAGCAACTGCCATTTGAACTCCACAGGTCATGAAAACATTTATTTTGCGCTGCACTTTCAGACAATGTATCTAGGTAGACTAGATAATAGTGATGTGACTCGTTTAAGTATAGATCATTGGTTTATTTAGTTTTTGGTTATATTTTAAACACTTATTTATCAAAGATGTTTGACCGTCTGATCTGACATTCATTCATTGCTCATTTTGTTTACTAATGTAAATAAGGGTTACATAAAGTACTGCGTTGTAGACGACATGATGTAAAGTTTAATCGATTTTTTAATTTTTCACTACCTAGCTTGCTTTGACGTAATAGATGTTTTTAGAGTCAGAACTGTCAATTATTGACTTGAGTTCAAATTAAGTTGCTAATTTTCTTACCACATTACTAGTGAAAATCTAAAGAGATACAGACCCTTAAGCAGACCCTCAACGCGGTTAGACGTCCATCAAATGTGTATAAAGAGCCGCAGCTGTTTAACAAGTTAGCCCAAGTTTCATACTCGTAGGGTTGGTAAGTCAATTAGGTGTCATTAGGGACTGAAGCGTGATTGCTTAGTTAGTGATAGTGTGTCGTATTGAGTGGTGTATGCAAATTTCGCAAAATGTTAGTTGTTTATTATAAGAAGTTCGGGTAGCTTAAACTGTCACATTATACCGAGATATATTTCCCATCTGTCAATGTGCAGTCTTTTACATAGGTACAATCTGGTAAAGCCGTCTCTTATCGTATTACTAGGTGGCCTCGCTCTATCGTCGACTCTGTCATCATCTCTGACTTAGACCAGTTCAATTAAAAAGAAACTTACATAAAATTAAACGTAAATTTCTTATTCCAGGAAGACACAACGCAAGTACTCTGGGCCTTAGGACCCGAGGGCTCCGATGGAGAGCTTCCGAAACACGTGCAAAGCGGATCCCGGCCTCTGAGGCTGCTGCAGCCAGTGTCCAAGCCGGACAGTATACCGCTGTGGCATTGGGACGTCAGGCTAACTAATGTAAGTATTTATTAGATGCTGACGGAGTACGTGAAAAGCGGATCCCGGCCTCTGAGGCTGCTGCAGCCAGTGTCCAAGCCGGACAGTATACCGCTGTGGAATTGGGACGTCAGGCTGACTAATGTAAGTATTTATTAGATGCTGACGGAGCACGTGCAAAGCGGATCTCGGCCTCTGAGGCTGCTGCAGCCAGTGTCCAAGCCGGGAAGTATACTGCTGTGGCATTGGGACGTCAGGCTGACTAATGTCAGTATGTATTTCCAACGACCTGTTGAAATTCTGCCCTGTGAAACGATCTCTGATATTTTTGGACTATGTCAATCCAGCGATACGTAGAACTCCCAACTAGAAGTTTTCCATTCGGACTTCAAAGTTGTTGCTATAGCCTCTTCTATATTCCTGGTATCTCCAAACTAGCGAAGTCAAGAAGATGACGTACCGTTAGACCGAATCGCACAAACTACCTACTACAAAATTTAATTCCTCCTTTGAACTTACATGCAACTATCTTAATCTTACGTAACTCTAAAACAGATTCCATACAGTTTATGTCAGTTACGTAACTCCTTATTAGACAATGCAACACGTATAATCTAATTAGCATAGAATGACCAAATTTATTGTCAGTTGGTAGTTGACAGTCGGTCGTTTCAATAAGATATTGCTGTGTCGGTTCACTAGACAATATACAGGTCAGGGAAGTATTTACTACCTGTAACAATATTAACCTGTGATATTAGCTAAGTAGTACCTAAAGTTGTTTCAGGTAATAAATAAGAATACTTACTTATTTGTAATATTATATGTATAGATTTTAAGCTGACAGAGAATCGTTCTAGATACTTGATACCCAAATATATGAGAAGGTAACCATTTTATGTGTACGTTATGTTGTACCATACTTGTAAAGGAAAAGCGAACCAAATAAATAAATAATATAAAACCGCGTCACGTTCATATGCCATATCACTTACTAGGTCTGCTGTAAGAAATTTCTTTTAGGAATAAGCAGTGCCTGTTGTGTCGTAATTCTCTATGTTCTGTTCTGTAATTATATCTGTGTACAATAAATGGTTAAATAAATAAATAAAAAAATATAAATAAAAATACGGGTTAGTGAAGTTAGTAGCTAAGCCAACACCTGAAGCTAATATTGTTACTGGTAATATTTGTACATTCTAATACGTACTATTATGATTTTATTAACAAGGTTAACTAAATTTATCGTTGTTTGGTAGCTGACAGTCGGTCGTTGGTAATAAGTTATTGCCGAAACGGTCCAGTAGGCAATATACGGGCTAGGGAAGTAAGCAGCTGATATTATTTAGGAATAGGTATAGATAATATCAAAAGTACAGATCCATTGGGTAATTATGGTTTAGGGAAATAAGGAAGTAAGCAAGTAGCTAATGTCACAGGTTAATATTGTTACAGGCAATAAGTATTTGTAAAATATTTGTATGATTTAATCAACATCCAAGATGACATTTAAAGTCAAATGAATAGGATAAATCCAAATGAACAATCTAAATGAAGTATTACTTAATAGGATCTAAGACTAGCACTATCATCGACTGTGAGGCTGTGTTCAGATGATACGCGGGTTGAACGCGTATTTTATTCAATTTTATTCAAATTGGCGCCGCGCACACGCAAGTCCCGCGCACGCCACGCGCATGCCACGCGAGTTGGCCAAAATGGGTGAAATAACACGTTCACCTCGCGTACATCAAAACACAACCTGACTTGTCCAGCATAGAAATTTGGAGCATAAAGAATATGATAAGTATGTACTTAGTATTTAGAGGCTTGGTACATCCCTTCGTATGGGTTAATTTATCAACGTGTTGGTTTATTGTTCTGGTTATTCGCAGGGAGGTAAATAAACGTGGCAATTTGTTGAAATGCTATGATTTACGTCAGTTTAGCCAAGTTATGCTTAGCTTTATTACTTTTCCGTGATACAACATTTCGTGCTACCGGTTTTGTAGAGGACATTAATTTTTTTTTATTCGGAATGGGTTTGCTCTTGACTCTAGACACCTAGGTCAGGAATGACCGTGACAGAGTCGACGATGAAGCGAGCAAACCCAGAGGAAGCCTGTTAAGGTACTGGCATTCTCACGCACCGACGGAACACAGCAAGCTGTTTGGCGCCGGACTCCGGTGAGAGGGTTGTATATCAAATTTTTAATACCTATATGATAATAGGGACCTCAGAGAGATAGGTTAATAGAGATAGGTTATAAGACTTTTTTTATAGCAATGAATTGCCTCTTATAAGTACTGAAAATGTAACAATATACCTTATCCTTTCCAGCTGACGATCCCCCACGACATGGCAACACTATTCTGGTGCAAAATCTTCAAAGCACCCGAACTCTCTCAAAAGCACCACATCGTCGGCTACCAACCCCTCATCGACTCCCGACCAATCAAAAATGGCCGTCCGGTCGTAGAAAAGACCAGCCAGTCGCCAGTACACCACATGGTGTTATATGAGTGCGCAGAGGACCCTGATAAGAACTTATGGAATGAATGGGCGAAGGGAGATGGGATATTCGGACCCAATAAGCCTAGTGAATGGGCAGCCTGCGTCACACCGATAGCTGCTTGGGCGATTGGCTCTAAAGGTAAGTTGTATATCTATGCTAAAATTATACACAGGAAAGGCGCTATTAGACAACTACGTTCACCCTGAGTAACATAGGCTACTTTTTACCGTGAAAAAATATTTGGTTTCCACGGGAAAACTCATTAAGCCACACGTGAAACAGCGGCGCAAAAAGCTATGTTCAAATATTTTTGTTATTTGTATCCAAGCTTTGTACTGCTAAAGTGCTTAAAGTGGTGAAGCTTTTCAATGTCTCAGGAGCGCTGTGTTTCCAAAACTGTAAGTAAAGGTACGGTACCCACCGTAATTCGTTCAAGAACTCCCTAATTATACTCAACTATTAATGAACCTCTTTGGCATTTCCAGGCGAATTCCTCCCTGAGAACGTCGGCATCCCTCTGGGCGCGAACTCCGGCGTCTCCTACTACATGCTCGAGGTTCATTACGACAACCAGGCTCTGCATGAAGGTATGTTGCGTTTTTTATTATGAAAAATTGTGTATACTTCGTCCTGCCCCAGTAGCATGCTCGCCTAGACGAGTGAGTATAGTTTATCACTGAGAATAACGCCTACGTATTCAAACGAAACTTAAATTTCTTACATACAGGGAGTAAAATAATTAGCTGACCAAACTTAAGCGTGTGAAACCCATGAAACTGAACAACTTTCCCCAAGTAACATAGATCGAAATATGAAAAAAGAATTACTTTCCCATTCAGACGAGTTCCTTACGAAAAGTTGTTCAGTTTCATGGGTAGGTTCACATCCTGGTCAGGTAATATTTTTACTCCCTAATATGTTTTTCGGTTTCTTTAGAATTTCTAAAACCAGTTTATGGGCCGCAAAATCAGTTGGTATCTATAACACAATGTTAAAGGAACGAACTAGATACATCTACTTTAACCAGCTCATTGTAAGCTACAAGGCCTAAGTTAACCAAGCCCTAAATCGCCTTGTTAACTCTCGCTATTAAGTTAATGGCAGCCCGGAGTGTGCTAAACTTGCCTGAGTTAAAGTAGTACACCTGAGACCTAGCTAAGTGTAGGCTTTATTTAGTTTGGATAAAGTATGGCCTTCATTTTGGTGCCGGGACCAGAATTTTTGAACCAAGTGTGTTGTTTTTTTCTAATGAAGTTACTGGAACCGTATCAAAACTTTTTTTAAGAGGTAGGTGTGATGAAAATTACTATCGCGGTCTTATCACGGTGGCATGCTACGGAGGCTGCTATTTTATCAACAAAATTATCATTCTTCTTCTTCTGTCGTGTCGATGGTTCAATTAAATGTATTTTGACCAGTGCTCTGCCACGGCGACATCCTACTTTCTTACCTAAATGCAATTTTATTTCTCATTACAGTTCTAGACAGCTCAGGAATCAGAGTGCACTACACCCCAGCGTTGCGACCTCACGACGCCGCTCTACTCGGAGCGGGTATAGGCGTGTCGGCTCTACACGTCATCCCGCCAAAACAACGCATCTACCGCACAGTCGGCATTTGCAGTCCCGAGTGTACTAACAGCGTAAGTTGACTGTCTAGCCACGGGTATAGGCGTGTCGGCTCACGACGCCGCTCTACTCGGAGCCAGTATAGGCGTGTCGGCTCACGACGCCGCTCTACTCGGAGCCAGTATAGGCGTGTCGGTTCTACACGTCATCCCGCCGAAACAACGCATCTATGGTCCTTTGTGTGATATTTTATGTAGAAACCTCATACATAACATGATAACCAATGATAAGTGTTGAGCTTGGTTCCCAAGTGGACACCATCCTTGCAGCGAAACGCCATCTCTACTCCGATGGTAATACTATCTTGCAGCCTAACTCCTGACAAAGTAGACAGATGGACACAAACTTAACATTACACCGCCATCTATGTTCCAATCGTAGTACTACTTAGTGGCCCGATTCCTAACCTGTGGGTTCTTGTTCCAGACGTTACCGGACGAAGGCATCAACATCGTGTCAGTTCTACTCCACGCGCACGGAACCGGCAGAAAGATTTCACTGAAACATGTCAGAGGCAACCAGGAATTACCAGTGATATCAGAGGTAAAATATTTGGGGGCAACAAAAGGGGTAAATGAATCCTGGAGGGTGCAAATCTGCCCATAAGACTATACAACTTTTCCCAAGGCATATCCTTTAGGATGCATTTATTATAAACTTTTGTTATTCGTTGTGAAAAGGATTTCGTTTTAAGGTTATCTATGTCAAACAGAGCCATCTATCCGTACTTAGCGAAAACTTGGTACCCTTTGCAAAACTTGGTAGGTTGAACAAACATGGGTTTGAGAACAGAACGTTGTCAAATAGTTTCTCTTGTTTCTATAGCTTTCTTTACTCTCAAATACACCTTCGCTTGAGAGGAATAAGATTCACGAAGTTCCAGTTGCCATGATTAGATGGCGGTAAAAGTTAATGTTTTCTTTTTCCAGATCTTCCAGATAGGCTTGATTCTACTGTTGTAATGTTGTTACATCTTGATTGACTTTGACTTTCGAAAAAAGAAATTGCTTGCAAACTTTTTAACACACATGCTCTTATCTTAGGCCTTTAATAAAACCTGTATTTCTCCCTCAGGAAAACTCGTACGACGCAAGGTACCAGCAGTCCAGGATAGTTCCAGGCGGACGGAAATTCTTGAGAGGCGACACTTTGATCACCGAGTGTTCCTACGACAGCACGTCAAGAGATAAGCCTATATTAGGAGGCTATTCTGCTTCACAGGTAGGCATTTTATATTCTTATTTTAAATAGTTATAATTATCCTTAGATTCTTTTAGAAGAGAGTAGCTTAATAATAGTAAGACAATTATTAAAACTGGTCCAGTACCTACTTCTTAACCAGTTCCACTCCTTCCAATTTAGATTGTTCACCAAAAAAATATGATACCGCGGCGTTATATTGTGGTTTTTACAAAGTATGTTCGATTGTAGTTCTTCGTTGACTATATGACTGTCTGCATAACATAGCAGATTATTGTAGAGTTTGTTGTCCAACAGGATTATGCTATTTCAATTCAAAGCGAACGCGGGAGAGGGCGCTGCATGTAGGAAGAACTTGAGGAAGTATTGTCAAAAATGGCGTTGACTGCGTTAGTTCCTTTTTTCGCCACGTTTGGCGTACTGTATATCTAACCTGTAACCTAACCCAACCTAACCTTACCGTCTTTTGTTTGCAGGAGATGTGCCTCTCCTTCATCCTATACTACCCGCGCACGCAACTAGCGGGCTGCTACTCCATGACGCCGGTCAAAGAGTTCTTCGAGACTTTCGGCGTGAGGGAGTTCTACGGACTCACTATACTGCAGGTGGAGAATATCTTCCTGTCTTCTGGGTGAGTGAGATAGTAACGTACCTACATTATATACTAGGTAAACATTACCCCGGAAGGCGGGCGTTAACAGCCGAGAAAATCCCGTTTTCGCAACGAAAGACAAAATATTGACAAACAACTTAATACCTGTCATTTTCTATCCTGAGGGAAAAGAATGGGACGGCAATAATTTTAGTTTAGATTAAGTTAAGTCTTGTTCTTACCACCCTCATTGTGCAATTCACTGAAACCCTCTGCTCCAAGCTTTGGCACGCAATTAAATTAACACCCTGTATAACCAATCCTGTTGTTGTTGCAGTAACTTAGACCAGCTACCTCCGCAACTATTGGAGCAAGCCGAGGCCCGACAACGTAATCCTGAAGAGTCGGCCATGCAGGGAGACGACCAAGGCGTTGGTTTGATGAGTAAGAGCAATTTTATTTTATTCGAAATACCAACAGCAGGTAAACAATTGTAACAATAAATTAGTTGACTACGGAACCCTAAATAGGCTTAATAACTACATAGCCATTATTAGGGGTATTCAGTGAGATAGCAATACTTGGCTATTTTTAAACCATGTAAATATAGAAAGTAAAACAGCGAAGGCGGTTTCTTAATGGAGGGATTTGAACCCGCGATCTTCGGCGAACCGTGCCGCGGCTATAACACTCCGGCCAAATTAGTGGTTCCATACGTTATAGTGCCATCTCTCTTTGCTGATTTTTTCGTAAGGTTGAGATTATTTACTTGTGGATGAAGATTGCCCATGTATTATGTCAGTCATTCCATAGGCAATCAATGTACACGTAATAAAAACCGTTAAGGCATTTGTGAAGAAGTAACAAACTGCATACATTTTTTCTTATTTATGACTACGATAAAGAGGCCTGATACCTGAATACTAAGCCTGAATACCCTCATTACAGACTAAACAACAACTACCCTATACTCAAAAATCTAGGATGGTAGCTGTGACCGATATAATTTCTATAGATTTCAGATACATTTTCTTTTGTTTTCCTTTTGAATGGCATCTGTTGCAACTACCATCTTAAATTTTACAGAGTAGGTACAAGATTTTTTTTTTTTTTACAGAGGAGCTAATAATCCAGGAGCCGCCAGAATTCCGCAACAAAACGTTCATGGCGCACCTCAACGAGATGCCGTGGTCCGAGCCGCTGCTTACCGAACAAATAGAGATGTCGCTCTACAGGGGCATGCACATGACATTCTGCAAGAAACGGGACGACTCTTGGGGAGCGGTGAGTGCCTTCTTCATTTGGCAGCATTATAATCAAATATTTTCTCATGTGAGAATGGGGATCAAACACACGATCTCTGAACTGAAAAGCTCTGACAACTAGACCACTGAGATTACGTTAGTAACTTATTAGTTATCTGTGCCGTGACTGAGAGGCCAATGAATTTGAAACTATAGCAGCTCTACCGACAAGGGCGGCGCTGCGAAACATATTCCTTTTATTAGAGTCACGTCGATAGCTAATTAGCTAGGGTAGGGTGACATAGGAATTTTATAGACGATAATAAAATAAATAAATAAAATAAAAATTATTTATTTCGGACTACACGATCGTACGGTGTTAGTAAGTAAATAATTATAAATGGTGGCATGGTTTTTAAAATCGTATCGCCGATCAGTGGACACGGACAGTTCCCACTGTCGGCTATCGCCTTGAGCACGCCATTGCTGCTGCCGCGCACTCGATGCAGCAATGACCAGCGCAAACATTGCGGACGCGCTACAGAAGCGCCCTGAAAGCGTTATTATACTGAATGCGTAGGGCAATAATAAATAAGTGTGAAATAAATAAAAAGGGTATCGAAGTTCCCATTAATCTATCCTGTCATTTAACCCATATCACATGTAACGAAACTATGTTTTTTTTTTGTAGTGTTTGGAAGCAAACATCTGCATTCTTTGGACAAATTTTTCAAAATTTATTTAAAGTTGCAACTAAGTTACACAATCTCTCTCTAGTTATGATAATAACCAAGCAATCATGTTATACAAACTCAGGTGCAAGATAGTGGACTACATAATGCGAGTTCGCGTTTGGTATGAGAGTTTGTAATTTATGCAGACGACGTCGCGTAGTTCCGCGAACTATCGTTTCCCTAATGTTGTTATCCGGGAGGCGGTCGTGTTTCCGAAACACGAGATTGCATAGGTAGAAGTAGGGTTAATTTTAGGTAGGTTAAACAAGGATGAAATATGGAAAATGTTTCTTTCTGTGAAATTGTAGAGCGAAACCGTAGTAATTTTTTATTTAAATTATCATTTCAGTGTTTCTTTGGAGATGGCTGTTAGATAAAATTAGTATTTTATATGTATATTGGTTACTGCTAATTTGTCACCCTTTGTCTGTATGTGTATTTTAATAGGGATTAGCGGCTCGAGTATACAATATCACTTTTTCATCCAAGAAGTTAAATGTACACATTTTTGTCTTTTACAGCCAATCCAGATCCAGAACTATCCGAAGTACGCAGAAATAACGAACAACGACACTGCGGAGAAATCCTGCCATTACAAGAATGTGATTCTTCCGTCGACGACCGCCGGCTCAGCCAATAGGAACGCTTTCAGTTGGTCGGCCATCTTGGCTGTATGCACGATATTCGTCATCGCACGGTAATGAAAAGTTAGGGTTCCAAATTGTATTTAACTCTGGTGTTGCAAATTGTTGATTCTTTACGGCCAGCATACATTGTTGTTTTTTTTGTATCTAACAATACTGCTGTGCTGAGAAAAATGCAGATCTATCAATATCATTTATAATATCTGCTAGAAATTGTATTCACAGTAAAAAAATCAGATACAAATATGTACCTACTGATTAATTGATATTTCGGACAATGACGAAATCATCAAAATAAAAGAAGACCCGTACATGTCGAACTACACATTTTGAAAGTACACAGTGATTTGAACCAATGAAATATTGATTTTTTTTTCTTTAGAAGGTTTTTATAGCAAAAAGAAAGAATGGGTCATGCGTTTGAAATAGAGTATTATTTTGCCAAATTAATGTTTATGTCGTATGCGATATCAATAAAACGTTTTAAGGCTTGTTTATTAAAACGTTTTCCTGTCATAGTTTCAAGCTATCTATTTTCTCATCTTATTTCCTGTTATCTTCTTTACATCATTGTGTTTAATAAGCAAGTCTTAGTTAGAACATAATACTTTAAATACTGCTCCAGTAGTGAACCAAAGGTGGAAATAAAATTTGTACTTTTCTATTATTTGTGTTGTGACTTACTTAAAAGTGTGAATGGGTTTTGTGATTTTTGTACTTATAAGGTTTTGCTTGTGAGGTCAAAAGCCATTGAGTTTACTTGGCAAAACAAAATGAACATTAGGGTGTTATAGGTATTTGAGTATTTCTCCATTATTTACCTACCTATGCCTTTATAAAATAATGTTTCTGAAGTTATTATTCAATATTTTATTTATTTTATTATTCATTTATTTTTTATTTCTGCTCTTTTGATATGACTGTAGGCAATAAATATCATGTGCCCCTCCGAAACAATATTTAATGTTATTATCACTTACCAAGGGGTATTAGTTATTTATATTAATTTCTGACTGAGTTCATGAATCCAATTTTAATAACGAGATGTTTTGCATGCATATAGCATGTTGTTAGACCTATAAGTTAAGTTGTTATAAACACTGTTTTCCTGATAAATTAAGTTATAAAATCTCCAATGCAAAATAAGATAATATTAAGTAGGTACACTTACTTTGATCAAAGTGCCTAAATATTGTGAAAAATGTGTCTTACTTTTATTACTTTTGTACTCGAACAAAATATGTATCTAAGTAGGTACTTATTATGTATAGTTTCTGGTTTTCATTTTTATATTCTAAAAGTATTAAATAAAAGAAAAATCAATAGATGACTTTTCGTTTATTAAAGTGATGCTCATTTTCGAAGACATCGTTTTGCAAGCTCTACTTTTACACAAAGAAGTTTATGTTTTCCATATCTGATTTAAGAAAGTCTATTTTGAAATGTAGCCTACTTATTTTAGAAATATTTTTGCCAGAATCAATACAATTAGGTACCTATCAGAAAATATTGTGGCGGAACGACCTTTGTTTGGGGTCGTTGACGCTCTGCCTACCCCATTAGGGATAAAGGCGTGATTGTATGTATGTAATATTAGGGCTGTGCTTTAGTCCTACGCTAGGAATATTTTCTGCAACCATAACATTATATCGTAGGAAAAATATTTTTGTAATATTTTTTAGAATGTACACATAAAACAATGTAAATTATATATTTAGTACATACTATTCTTTCTCAGTCTTTAAGTGTATGGTTGTAGAAATTAAACAATAATAAGTGTGACTAATAAGTAGAATATTTGAGCCCGAAAAACTTGAGTTTTTTGAGTCATAATTTGTAATCTAGTTAGGGTAGGTAAGTAAGATACTGCATTTTGCTACAATTTTTTATTTATACCTTATTTTTCTAGGGTTATAGTTGTAAGAATACGCTTAGCTGTAGTTTAAGGTTTATTTATTTAAAAAGTCAATATAATGTGTTTTATTACATTTAATTGCATTTTCACTTAAACATCTAAATACCTCCTTTTCGTGCAGGTTTCTGTAAGTAAACTGTCCTGTGACTTATGCCATAGTACAAATACAAATAAATAGATACAGTTCTATTGACTCAACAATAGTACACAAGAACGTGTCTCCGTCTTTACAGTAAGCCAAAAGAAATTCAAAATGGCTTTTTTATTAAAACTCCACATTTTTGGTAATTATGTGAATATGCACCAGAGCGGGTCTAATGTGGTGGTTTGGGACGGATCCCTCGTCGTCTCGTCGAAGATTTTGGAGGAAAAATAACTGGAGTCATCAGCCGTGATATGATCACAATTAACGACCGTTGTTTAGATCGTTTTTGCTCTGCCTACCCCGTTAGGGATAAAGGCGTGATTTTATGTATGTATGTATAGTTGTAAGAATACGCTTAGCTGTAGTTTAAAGTTTATTTATTTAAAAATTTAATAGGTATAATGTGTTTTCTTAAGTAGGTACATTTAAATGCATTTTTACTTAAACATAATAAATTCCGGTCAACATACAGTTATTGCACTGTTTTATAATACAAAACAAACTGCAAAGCCCTTATCTACTTAAATGCACTCCACTCCAGTATTGTACCACTTGTAAACAAACTATAAATAACTTACAAAAAAAAAAGTTTACAAAAATACGCAGCAGTCTAGAGTCACTCCTAGCTTGTGTCCATACTGGATATGCATATGCGACGCATTTATGACCACATGAATACTTAGCATTGCATAAATATGGTCTTGACAACTTTATGTACCATGTTTTCAATACAGGAAATATTACAATCGGAAAAATTATACGATTTGATTATGACGTAATGATAATTATAACATTTAATCAAATAAATTTTATTATACGTATACTATATAGATTTTCGTAGGATTCTGATATTTCCCCGCGGTAGAAGGTAAATTTATATTACTCAGGGTAAACGTACTTATTACATTAATAAGCGAATAACATGAATAAGTTAACTTCCTTAATAATAAAATGGAGCTACTATCCCTGCTCCACATGGCGACAAAATCGGAAGCTGTTCTTCAAATTCGTAATCCCCTCAGTGCCTTAGCGACTGTGGCCCTTCGTTCCCTAAGGGCTGGGCATGTGGTTGATTAAAGATGAGTCCCTCGTTTTTTCGTCCAAGGTTGGGTACGGATAATCTGGATCATCAGTCAGGATACTAACGATCCTTAGGTGGTGTACTTAGAGTAGTTTGAACTTACTTTTGTCTACGAGTAGACGATGCAGAAAATGGTTTGTAAGGCATACTTGCGAAAGAACTCACTGCTTGACCATAACCGATAATTGGGTAGCTTGGCACTGGACTTGGAAAAGTGGGGAACATGGCAGGTGCAGAAGAGATTACATTTTGCGTAGGTCTTACTGGTGTGGTTGGATTCGAGTCTCCAGCAGGTTCATCGCCTAATCTGTTGCCTAGAGCATCATCATTTGCACCTGAGTTTAAGTTGTTATTCGCTGGATTTGGTGTAGGTCTACCTGTGTTACCAAACTGGGAAGAACCACTAGGGTTAGTCAAAAATGAAGTCACATCCACATCTCTATTTCCAGAACCTTTCGTTGGCTGCATTTCTGAAATGATTCCTGTATCTGCAGGGTTACGGTTCAAATCTCCGACATCAAACTGAGTTTGTGTGTGAGATCCAGCGAACTGACTCGGTCTCTGAGGGTATGTCTGTGGTTTCTTTCGGCTGGCCTCTATCGCTTGCCAGTTGATGAACCAGAACGGCTGGTTGTCCACTGGTAGTTTGCTGAGACGATCGATGAGGTCTCTGTCACCATTTGCTTCGATTGGAAGACGCTGGGTCGTAGTAGAAATGGAATTGTCTTCGCCAAAACTGAAAATATGATAAAGAACGTCTTTAGGTTTCATACAGGCGAATAGCACTTTGCCAACTGCAGTCCACGCTTCGATTACCAGGATCGACTATATTAGGATATTTGAATTTTGTCAATAGACTAAATTCCTAAAGTAATTTTGATTGGCCATACTCACATATTTATAACGGTGATGACTTATACGGGGTGTAAGGGATTAACAGCTTAGCGCAAACCGATAGGGTTAGCGCTAAGCTGCCCCTTACACCCCGTATACTTAGGTACCTACCTACAATGTCACTTACCTACAAAACTTTTTGCTAGTGGGATTTCCCCAAATTACAATGATAAATGATCAGTTTATGAATAAAATGTAGGTAATAAAGTGTAACGTTGTTGTATTTTATTATACTTAAAAGTAAAACATGAAATGTGCAATCTTCTTCAAAAATCCTACATTAAGTTTATAGTTATAAAAACAATTTAGTTTTGGAATTTAAAAAATAAGTTAGTAGTAATTATAAATAATTGTGTTTTATCTTATCAGCTTGCGGTCAGAAAACCCAATTTGTTTCTTATACATTATTATACCTGCTGAGACATAATTATCACGTTAATTAATAAAACGTTTACTAGTTGGTTATCGAATCGTGAGATTTTCCTCAGATTGGTTAGAACATGGCAAGCTAAAATCATCGAACTTTCTTATAAGATGTTTCCGTGCTTTGGAAGCACGTTAAACCTGTCATGTACTTTTCTGGTGCTGACTAGAGATTTCCTGGGAGTATAGGTATTTTTTTTAACCATCTCAGTATTAGCAAAGAAAATAAAACTTAAGTATTAGGCACGGTTTAAAAGCGAGATAATTCGTCGTCTCCCAACTCACATGAAAAAGAAAACTCTTAACCATAAAAGTAGGTAATGTAAGAACCAAATTTTTATGCAATTTTTTTTTTTTTTTAAAGATGGGTTGGTCTTGACTCCAGTCTAGGTTGGGAGCGACTGAGACGGAGTCGACGATGGAGCGAGCTCACCCCGTGGGCTCACCCAGAAGATGCCTGTTCACTCTTTGAAGTTTTGGGGGTTGTATAAGCATTCGGAAACACAGACGCAGGTAGTGAGTTCCATTCTTTTGCTATTTGCTAAAATATGGAATAACTTTATCAAAACCTAGGTCAAGGGTCATATGATTGCCTTTACAAGGAACATTTCGTGATTTGATCCAAATTGACACAATTCTCAAAGCGCGAAAGTCTCAAACAAAGGTATACTAACTAATATTTGCTAAGAAATAATTTGGTTGATTTAGAGACTGACTTACCATGCCCTACCGTTCCCTCATATGAAGTAATTAGCTGGTGAAGCAGACTCAGATTCACAGATTCAGCATAAGGTGATTTATTGGCTTGTTGGCCATTTGTAGTACTTATGTACCTATCAGCGCAATATAATGATCTCTAGTGGCGGTATTCTCTTTTATGGGATTGCCAGAGTGGCCTTATAAAAGCTAACTTTTGAGAGTTGCTATATGCCAGTCCACTGCCTAAACAGAAAAGATTTTTATATTTTAATTCTATGCCAAGAAGACAAGATTGCTTTTTTTTTACAAAAAAAAGTTGTGTAGGTAACTTTTGTCTTTTTGTATGATGATTTTTGTGGACAATTAATTAACTAAGTAGTAAAGAAAATATCTTACCGATTTCCTAACTCATCTGTGGCTACGGTGCTAGCTGGGGGCATATCAGGATAACCAATTGGTCTGAACCCTGCAAAAGAGCCCCTCTGTCCTGATGCTATGGTAACAGTAGTCACCAGAAGTATAACTCGTTTTATCATCGTCATCTGCAAAGAAATATCAAGGAAAATTTACAGAACAGCTTTAGTTTTTTTATCCTTTTGGAAACATGAGTTCACGTTTGGCAGGTGCTGGCAAAAAAAAAACAATAAATTAAGAAGCTTCCTTATTATTAGGAAAACAGACTTTCCCCACATTTTTCCTCCTTCAATACGTGTAAAAAACTACTTGCAGATTCTATTAAAAAAAAAGTAATAATTTTGGTTTCCTACGAACAATGAACATAAACACGTAAATGCACATCTATCCATCAAGAAGTAGGGAGAGCTTCAAAAGACATTTTTTGCCAATTCACACAAAGTATAGGTAAATGTTGTAAGTAAGTACCTGATGGTAACTATGGTAGGCTGTCAGCCCATCGCATAAATTGTGATACAGCGAAACCCTTTGATTCATTTACTGACTTCTACAGAAGAGAAGCATTTTATTTAGGTATTTAATTTCATCAGAGAATAGAAAAAATGCATTGGGAGCTTGTTTAATCAACACCCAGTCCAGTAATGAAGTCGATAGACAATAAAGTAAACAATTGTTTATATAAATAAAGGTGATTATGGAAGGTCATCGACCACTGCGTAGGTACTTTTAACTCCTTAGGCGTCTTAATCTTAAATAATTAGCTATTTTCTTTTAACTTATTTCAAAATATACAATAAAAACAAATATTTTTTTGATAATTATCTTACCTTTTTATCTTAAAACACGTCACTAGACAAGGACTTTTATATTTTCTCAAGAGGACACTTGTTTTTGTACGAACGGTACAAGCGCGACTGGTCCGACCAGAATCTTGCAAAAACATAAATAAAAACGTACGAGGAAAATACAGTTCTCGTTTAGACCGGTCGTCGTCTGCGTCAAATGCATATTTTTTTTTTTTTATAATTGCAAACCAGCTTTGGTGAATCATTTTGTGACACACTTGGAATAGTAAGAATCTACATAATCGTTATTTTGTTATCAAACCATTTGCGTTATTTACCTATTAATCCTTATAATGTATGAGGTAAATTAATTATGAACTATACAGCGAGGATTTTTATTTACCAAAGAAATTTTAAGAGCTTATAGAATGTGCCAGCTGCATCTCCTCCCGGGCATGCTGTAAAAGCCAGCTAAGGGATTCGAGGGTTTCAGTATATTGTAATGCAAGGATAAGCATAAGCAAGGATATTATTCTTGACTAGCTAGCTTTCCGCCCGCGGTGTCACTTAACATAATAAGTATTATGTGTGTTGTGTCTTCCATCCATCCGTCTAGTGGTTGAAGCGTGACTGATTAACAAACATCCAAACTTTCACAATTATAAGTAACATTAGTAGGATTAGTCGCTTTAGTGTCCGAGTTTTGTGTAGTAGTCCCAATTCTGCCAGTGTCACGTATAGAGATACGAACAGAGGTTGTTTATAAAAGCTTCAGCATTAATCTAAGTTGTTAGTAATACTTGTTATTATCGGAAGAAACCTAGGACGAGTTTCCTTCTATTAAATTCTGGCGGTTGTATGATATAGCCATTCGATTTATTGAGAGCACGACTTAACCAAATCTTAACAAAAATATTGCCGTTCCGGTCTATTCTCTCAGGATAGAAAGTGACAGATGACCATTTTATACAAGATCTACTGATTCGTGTGCGGCCGAATTGCCTCCGTTAAAAAATCTTGTTAATGGCATCATGTAGGTAGTTAATAGTAAAATAATTAAAGTTACCTGTTTAAGAAAAAAAAACAATAAAAATCTATATAGGTATACCAGTGCCATTTACTTTTTTTACATTTGGACAAATAATGTTCATTGAAAAGTTGTTTCACAAAAATAAAAATATAATTTTTTTAACAGTACTTAGGTACAAATAGATTGGAAAGCTCTTTAGCAATTTATATTATAAAAATACTTTCGTCATAGACGTAGTTAAATTAAATACGAGTCTGCAAGACATTTTTATTAATATGCGGGACCGAGGAACGTAACATGGGGAAGTTATTAAATTTTTGGCCTCTAACAAAGAAGCTAAAAATTAGAGCGAGAATGGCAAATAATATGTTTGGCATTTCATAAGCGAGATATCTTTTAAAGGGTTCAATAGGTATTCTTTGGTTTTGGATTCATTTCATATCCAAATTAATTTTCAATTAATTACTATAGTCCGTCCACTATGATGATTGCTGACAGCTCATACAAGTTGTATGCAAAAAAACTGCTGTCAGGACAGTCAAACATTTAAGTAAGATTATGATAAGATAACTATGACGTATTTGTAAATGACCGAACCTCATCATCATTCTCTTGCCCTTATGCCATTTATTTGGGGTTGGCAGTACGTTTTCTTCTTCCATTCATCCCTGTCAGCCGACAGTTTAACACTCACACCCGCTCCAGACATTTAATCATCTTTCACATAGTCCATCCATATTTTCTTTGGTCGCCCTCTCCCTACATATCCCTCCACATTCAAATTTATAACCCTTTTGCCTTTAATGTCTTTCATCCCTCCGCATAACATGCCCATACCACCGCAAGGCGATTTCCTCTAATCTTATCGGTAAAGGGCGCAACTTTCAGGTTACTATCATTTCTTGTAAATGACCGAACCTAGCAATAATAATAATTATTACTCGTAATTTTTTAATTCATCGTCAACGTCATTTTAGTTGCATTCTGGCTTTGCGTAGTTACGTCAGCACTGGAGTTGCATTGTCATTCTGCATACTCATTATTATATGGCATCTTTAAATGCAGTTTTACTCAATAGTCAATACTGAAACTTCTTCTTCTGTCGTATGGGTATCAAGTCGATCGACCCGATGAACCCTGGTGTCAGAGTTTTTTAACCGCCTAATAGCACAGCTAATAGGCTCTGACATGGTTTGTGTAACGACCACTATCAATGACAGCGACCGGGACAGACGGCTTAACGTGCCCGCTGAAGCACGGAATCCTTTTTCTTCTCGGAAAATCAAGTGATTCAGCCTGCAATGTCCTAACCAAACTGGGGAAAATCTCAGAAAGTGATAAATTAACAAATATCAACTTTGTTTCCCCCCCCTGGGAATCGAACCCAAGACCTCCGGATCGAGAGCCCATGGCTCAGACCACTAGACCACGGAGACTAAAACTTAAAACTTGTGAAGAGGAATGGTGATTATAATATAAACGACTTTCCCTAAGGAAGATTACTCAAAATTTGCAAATGATGACCCCCATGGTGAATCTATCATGATGAATATAATCTATGATGATGATGTATTAGATCAATCATACATATTTTTAATATTTTAAACTAAGCTCCTTAATTAATTGTACCCACCTAGTTTTAATTATCGGTCATTAGAAAAATTCACCCCTACCTATACTCCGTGCCTATACTTCGGTATTTATTGACCATAACCTAAGCAATAAATTATAATACGCGTTGCAGTATAATTTGCCAATGCCACATTCATGGTACTATACTACTATATGGTTGACGTTCGAACAGTTAACTTACATGAGTAATAGCTTCGTAACACGAGAACCCGACTTACTATACGAAAATGTCTGAATGAAAACAAATATTAGAATCCAGTCGATATGGAAATGGAAAAGTCACAAAATACCTGGGAGTACTTACCTAAATGATTGCCAAAACCGCGGCAAAAAAGTTTAGAATCGAAAAAATTTCGTTTTAGACAGAATTCTGATGGAAAAACTTTCCTTTGATTTATTTTTGTAGATCAGAAGTTCACGGGATCAATATAGGCTTTTCGAGTTATTTCGGTAAGACGAAAGTTCTTTGATGGCCCTAAATATACACAGAACTTTCTTACAACGTCATGTACGTTAGACCCTCAAACTGTATAACGGACTGTAGAAATATTATCTATCGTTTCAGCAAAATAAACAGTGACATTTATTCTACGGCTAGAGTTTAGCGTGACGCCTTGGGCTCAAGGTTCTTGATAAAGTTTATTTGGAGAACATTCAACTTTGAGCTTCAGAATTTACCAAAATTACAATGTAAACGCCCACGTCTAAATGCTCTCAAAATAAAACAACTTTACAACAATAAACAAATGGCAGAATACAGAGCAGAAGATAAATAAAACAACACCTTTTGGGTTTAGGTATTTATTTGCATGAATAATTTTCCAGCTATAATACTGTCTCATAAATAATGCCTCTGTTAATTACTCTAAATAGACTTTACAAAAATAACGGTAAATGTTTTTATGTTAAACAATAAATGGAATTTTTAGGTTCTAAGAAAAAATAACTAATACAAGATGTAGTGCTATAAGACTGTAAATGACTCTTTTCATTATTATTGAATCTGTGCCAGAATCGTCGAATATTTCTTTGCAGCATTTCGTGCCAATTTCTACAACTTTCGGGTAAAAATCTGCCCAAAATTCAAAAGCTCTATAATTTATAGTTTCAGGCGTACTCATTGTAAAGTTTGCTCGGTCAATGATCAAATAGCCAGGATTCTCTATCTCGAATGGATTCCATTCTATAATCACCCCAGAATTAGTGGGATTCGAATACCAAGCGAAATTACTCCACATCTTCATTATAATTTCTGATATGCTTTTGTCTCTGATATCCCACTTGCCCAAATCCTCTGGTAAAGCCAGATATGGCAATCCGAACGTAAAAATGAGATCATAGTTGTGCGCTACTTTAACCCAACCTGGTATGTCTTCATTTGCTATATCAGAAAATGGTTTCAAGTCAAATCTGTACAGATATACAGGGGCGTGACCGCTTAGATATTTTGCAAGCGCATAAGTGGTAGCTCCATGAACCTTATCAGTGTAAAAATCGAGGAATAGCTTTCTCAAAATAGTTTCGTTTTGTGTAGGCGGTATTGGTTTGTAAAAGAATGCAACTGCTTCCTGAATATGATGCTGGTTTGTAAAACATGATGTATTGTCTACTGTTATATCTGCAAGGATTACTTCTTCACGCATCGAATCGAACTCCCGTTGGCTGAGACCAGCATTTGACTCGTCATCACCTTCCTTAACCAAAAGTAAAGCATCTTCCATATTTGTGTACCCAGATAAAACCGGAACTGGGGTGAAAATTTCATCTTTGAATAACTTGCTTGGAATATCAGGAAGAAATGCGACAGATGTGTTGCTAAATCCAGTATCGACTATTGGTTTCCATTCAGCTAATGGTGCTCCTATGTCTAAAAGAGCTTGACTGGGCACTCTTCTTAAGCAGTCTAATAATTGGAAGGTTGGTTTTCGGAAGCAACTGAAGGCACTGGCTACTTTATCAACTGTAATAAGCTCTTTTCTTGCCAGTGCTACTGTGTCTGGAGAAAGAACATTTCCACTCATAGCGATGGCCTTTTGGAATAGTCCAGCAGAGTATGAAGAAATCAAATGGAGTCCAACACTTACTGCTCCAGCGTCGTGACCAAATATGCAAACATTCTCAGGATCTCCTCCAAAAGCTTCAATGTTGCTTTTGACCCAACTTAAGGCAGCCACTTGATCGTGAAGTCCAAAGTTTCCTAAAGCCTCTTGGTCTAGTGTTGTGAAAAACCCGAAGATATTCAACCGGTACGCTACTGAGACAAAGATGACCTGCAAATAAAAGTGGTAGTATATAACACTTCTGAATTCTTTGTTGTGAAAGGAATAGGTGAGGGCACCTGAGGGCACTTTATTTTTATTTATTGCAAACAATTTCGTTAGTAATTTAGACTAAGTAGGTATATTAACTATTTTAAATTAATAATATATTAATCATAGAGCTCATTGATATTTTACATGAATCTCAAAATGTAGGTAAAAATGATCATAAAATGAAGATTGTAGGTAAGTACCTTACCGAAAGACTATACTATGTTAGAAAAAAAAATACTTGAAAGACTTCTCTGATTGGAAATGTCATTTACCTTTTGCTTCAGCACAAGATGAAAAGGGTTCATGTAGTTAGGACTGCCCCTGACGAACTCTCCTCCGTGAAACCACACCATCACTGGGTATCCCTCTACTTTGTAATCTGTAACAAAATAAACTCATTTACACATAGATTGAATTGTTACTCAAATGTAGGGCGACAGAGACGGAGTCGACGATGGAGCGAGCTCACCCAGAAGATGCCTGTTCACTCTAAATTTGAAGTGTTGGGGGTTATATGTATTCGAAAACACAGACGCAGGCAGTGAGTTCCATTCTTTTGCAGTTTTTAATTTTAAAACATTTGTTAGAGAAACAGATTTAAAAATTAGACAAAGAGGTATGATAAAAAAACCTAAGTGTGTTTAATTAGAATTAATCTCAATTAATATCCACCAATTTGGGGGTTGAATTCAAGAATTTACAAACAACTATTACAAAACACAATACAATGTAATTTATGGAGCATATGTGGTAAATGTGCTATGTAGAATATTCCCAGAAGCCATTACATTATCATACCTAAAGTTCATAAACAACTTTACATATTGGTCTAGGAAAACGACTTTACGTAGGTAATAAATCTAATGAGCGAAACTATAAAAGTTCCTTGCTGACTTCACTTAAAGCTTACGTTGCAAATGAATCATATAATTATATAAGTAGTTTCTTAGAAAATGGTTTTATTATTTAGGTCACCGATATTAAGGGCAGGTCAGGCGCAATAATTGTACAGGGCTTCGGCACGGCATTTCTGCATTAATGACAATTTTCTTGTTGTAGAAGTAACTTGCACTATTATTATTATTAACTTATCGTTTTGTTAGCTTATTTCGATCTAAGCTGCATAACCTATGTGATATTGTGAGTCACACCATGCAATTAAGGTCATAGGAAGTCTGCGGTATTGTATTCTACCTACCAAGTAAATAGGACGTACTTATTCACATTATTTAATTAAGAGCATAACTTATTATTTTATTATGCATCAAGAGATAATAGGACTTTAATTTTGTAATAAAGAATAGACTTAACTGTCTCTATGGTCAAGTCATAATAGCCTATCGATACGGAGATCATGGGTACGATTCATAGAATACACACATTTTTATTCGATACTATTTTGTAAGATAAAATTGTTTTGTTTATAGTTTGAGACTTTGAAGGAGTCGTTTCTGTTTATGATTAAGCATCAATACATTACAATACAATTTTTGTTCAAATACCTTTATTAGTTGGACCAAAAACTGTGCCCGAAATGACATACATGAAGACTATCTAATAGAATGAAAGGAAATCTTTTAAGAATGAATGAGTATTTTCATTGACTAAATTCTCTTCCAGGAAAAGTCAAGTTATTTTAAGGGCTCGACAGAGCGTAGCGACAAAAAAAGGCTATTTTCATAAATCTCGATCAGCTGGGTCTATTGAAATTTCACCCTTGAAATGTCGTTTAAGAAAATATGATTTAGGTAACTGGTAAAATAAGTTACAGAAATAAATTGAATGGAACTGTATCCAATCCAAGTTCTCAACCCAAATCATTAGGGTAAGTACGTACAAAAAAACATTTAGGTAGGTAGGTATGGTTAACTCTATACCCGCCTGGAAAAGTAAAATTCAGTACGTAAAAGTTTCTGATATTTTAATTAAGCGGGCCTATTTTTCTTGAGAAAAGTGTTTCATCTTAGATTGTGTTCCTCTTTCTACTACTACTGTGTAGGTATTTATGATACGACTTCTGTCAAATGAAATTCACCAGGCGGGTAATATTATTCAACCCTAATTCAGACTTTCAGCCCCTATTCAGATTTATAGTTTTAACTTATTTGATTCCATGTGTCTTGCGATAAACTGGGGTTTCACTAATCCATCCCCTTACCATTATCATGGATGCTTGTTTAATTTGTTTCATAACCCACAATAACAAAGAAGATCTGTACAATAGAACAATTATAATTGAATCCATAATTAGCCATCATGTAGCACACGTGGGTCTGACAGTTACACGTAGAAATAATTAATTGTTCCCAAGGAAGAGAAGGATAAAGTAATTTAATTTTACGACTCCAGCTCAGTATTATCTTATGACGTCATGACAACAAAATGATTACGTGAGTTGAATTTGAACGTTTAAGGCATATTCTTCTTCTGAGAGAGTCTGAGAGATTCCGTTACACACTTTTAAACTAAGTAATTGTCTTTGAAGTATTCAGGAGTTATACCTACATGATGTTTCTTTTAATTACAATATACAATGTACATATAAGTTTGACACCAGCATATCTCAGTCTACTTCTGTATGTAGATCTCTCCCAAAGTGCGTCACTATTATAAGCCCCAGTGTTCAGCTCTTAGCATCCAAATCCTGCTAGCCACCAATCGTAAATCTTCGTTTCATCTGGCAGGAGGGCGTCCTACACTGCAGCGAAATCCGAAACTTGGTCATCATTCGAGAACTCTTACGCTCTTACCATCATCGGTTTTCCGATAGACATGACCGGCCCTTTGCCAAGAAAACGTTTGCAAAATCTTTTCCTTTTTTGTTTCAGATACTATAATATATGTTTTAGATACTATGTAAGAAAGTTCAAAGATATTGGATCTTAGCCTTGAAAGCATAACAATTTTTTTATTTTTTTAACTTTGGCTAAATGAATTTATCAAGGATCATTGAAGGTAGTTGAAATCTTTTATATTAAGGTAATTTTCGTAAATTTTTACCTTATATACTCAGGTAATTTTTTATATTATGTTGTTTACATTATCGGTTCCTGGAGTAGCGGTGTCTTCTAGAATATTTATAATTTTTTTTATAAATATTAACTTTTTTTTTTGCTAATTGCCATAAGTAAAAGTGCTTTTCTTAATATTTCTCGTAATAGACTACGTCTGTAAAATATTAATCTATCTAACATAGGTCGAAAAACAAAGAAAAATTTTTGCCTTCCCACACGTTTAATACATATGCTAATGCACTTAGAATGGAGTGTCCAATTTATTTTTTCGTTATTCGACCTATGTTTCTTGGAAAAAGTTGTTCAGTTCATGGGTAGATTGATATGATATCCTTTCGGGTACAATATACCCTTCTGTTACACTCTGTAAGTAAGACCATAATAAGCTTAATGAGTGGAATTTCCCTAAGCAAACATTTTATTTTTGGAAGGAAAATACGAAAACAAATATGTTTTCACCAAAATACAAGAGACAAACATTCATTATCACGCTATTTCTTGGTATTTATTTCTATGAGAATTGTTTAAGAACAATAAAAAGTTTGTTATTTATCCTTACTTGTACGTGTTTAATAAGAGTAATAAAGCAAGGAGGACTTAACCTATAGAGAAGTCGTTCTTGTCCGTGGTTCAGTGGTGAACTCGGGCTCCCGATCCGGCGGTCTTTGGTTTGATTCCCACGGGGGAACATGATATTCCTTTTAACCAGTTTCACCTGATTGTCTGTTAAGAAAATGCATTGCGTGCTTCGGAGGGTACCTTAAGCTTTATTCGATAGTCATACCCCAGCGCCTTCCTCTACTACACTACAACCTATATAAGCAAGTATATACGGTTAAATTGACGTTAAAACGTGCACTTCCATTTTTTTTTATTCCACCAGATTCTTACTTCTGGGACACGCGTCGCTCACAGTTAGACCTGAGGTAGATAGTGGGGGGATTCGGTAAACACACGACTTAACTATATCCCAACTAAATTGTAGCCATCCCTTAGTCGTGTAATTAGTAACGCTGAATGCTCTTCCCACGCCCTCAAACCCAAAACATAGAAATGATAAACACTTCTGTTTAGCAGAAATAGACAGGAATGAGTTATTTTATTATCACAGGTGGGCTTAGCATGTTACAGCTACACAAAAACGAAAACAGACAGACACACTCCCACACATAAATTTACTAACATAACTTAGCCTTAGTTTATCCCTAGTTTAGAGTCAATTATGTATTTTTAACCTTTTAGTAGGTTGAAGTCTATAACACAGTTCTAATATTGTAGGAGTACCTAACCATAAATATTTATAAAAAATATTCTAAAGAAACAAGGCATATTAAATAATAATTTCGACTCACAAAATTAGATCAGCCTACGGACGCAACAGCTGTCAATTCTCACGGAAAGGAAAATTGAAAATGTTTAATATTTCATTCAGGAAAATATGAATTGTCGGATAAGTTTAATTCTTGGGACCAATTTTCGTTGTGTTTATATCGATTTCCTATTTATCTAGTAAATAACAGTTTATTCTTGTCACACTTATTTAATAAGATTATGGTGTGGTTGCGGGGCCTTGGAACATTGTCTTCTATTTTTTTTATTTTGATGATTTTCAAAGACTTGTGTTTCGTTTTGTTTTGTGGGAAAATATATTATACTGCCAAAAATTTGGCCAGTTACTTCTACCCGTTACACTAAATCATGTTTCACAGTCTACCTATTGTACACGGCAACATACCTACATAGGGGAATCGAGACACCACAGGCTCTGCTTTAAAAAGTACGTAATTTCTTACATTAGATCTAATTAAGTGTGATTGCATGAACCGTAATGCATATTTGCAATTTTATCAAAGCCATAGCAAATTTTAAGCTAAAATTTCAATGCAAGCTATGTTGAAAACGTTCAAGTTAAATTATTTCCGGAAAACATCAATAGAGTGCAGATTGGTCAATTTTGATTTTCTTTTCAAAGATTTCTGATTTTGTTCACGTCACATCTCGTCTGTCTACTAGTTCAAACGACGAAAAATATTAGCAGAATTTACTCTTTGATTCTCCGCGGAAAATAACTCATATTAAAAAGTTCAAAAATGATTATAACATAAAATCTAACACGAAAGGGGAAATTACTCGAGCTCAGTCGCAAATAGGAACATAAGTACAATGATTGTTTACCTTGCATTGCATGCAAAATAGTTGACCAACATAAAAAGAAACTTCATTAACCCTCCCGTTCTAAATATTTCTACTAAACACTTTATTTTACAGGTACCAAGTAAAGTTGGTCAAGGTGGCAACACTGGGGTAATTGCAAAAGAATGTTGGCAATCTTAAAATTGCAGTAGAAACTCGGTTAGTATTTGAGCTTAATAGGTTTTGAAATTGCAGGAATAAGGGTAAAAGCTAATCGTGCTGCAATACGGGCTTATAAGAAAACAGGCGTATTGTATTTGATATTCCTTCTAAACTATTAGCAGCGCTTTCACGGTTCCTTCGGGAAATTATCCGTATTATGTTTATCGTAAAATTGGTACGTTGCATTTTTTTATCCCAGGCTTAATTTTTATGGAATTAGCTTTTTTGTGCGTTTTGCGCACATTTTTGACTCGGCCACGGACGTAACCGCCACGCCGTAGCGCGCGCTGATTTGAACTATATTCTAAGGCATTACGGGCGATGGTTGCATATCATGAAATCAACCTTGTTATTTGCCGTGGGGTTACGCCTTAAGTACTAGTTTCTATAAATACTGTAATAGTTGGAGGGTTATAAAAGAAGTACGTATTATAAAATATCTATGGTAAAATATATTGGAGCGTAAATTGTTTTGCTGAAAAAGTTACAACTTTTTAGGGTTTTAGTTGAAGATTTTATATAATTGTATTACTTTCAATAATAATTATATCTTTATATTATACCATTTTTCTTAATAAAGTCATCATCTTCCTGCTTATTCCTGCTTTTTTCTTTTTATGTGAAATCAGCAAATAATCAATCGTCACAAATAATAACCTGCATGGCGGCGGCAGTGATAAATGCCATCAAATAGGTATACCAGTTGGAACAAACATTATATTTTTATTACAATTCACAAGATTATAAATTTTCTGCTTCTATCTACTCCTTTGACATTCTCTGGCTCCCGATATTAATTTTGCTTTTATGAAAAACTCAAGTTGCATCCTTTTATGCAACGTAGATTCACTTACTTGCGATTTAGCTGCAAACTGAGTTTAAAACGGTTGTTGTTTTATGATTTTTATTTACATAGCATCAAAAAGCATGTGTGCACAGTATATCCGTACCTATTTAATTTTAATGAAATATTCTCTCACGACATATCATAAATATTACTAGAACGACGAGTTTTTTCGCAAAACATCTGTCTTTTTCCAGTAAGATTTGACAATTGTTTCACCATTGTCTAATTATCCGTGTTTTCGCAAAATGCCTAGGATTTTTGCGATTATTATTATTCAAATTATCAAATCATCCTACAACATATGTAATTAGTGACATATTAGATATACGAGCTGTCAGATAACTATTATCATGATTTTAGTATCCAGACAGTAAAATTATGATTCTGGGTTACACGTATTTTTCGCTACAGATGAAAACATAGGCCCGTATTTATAATCAGCTCTCAAGAGTGACAGCGAGTTTGAGTTCGTATCAGAAATGTCATTCCAGTACAAAATTCTGCTCGGCAATGACAAAGAAAAAATCAAATATCGACATACCCATACACAATATCATAAAACAAATTGGTGTTAGCTGACTATCATTACTCTCGTGTATGCCAAACAGACGATAAGGCAAACAAATTGCTTGTTCTGACCAGCTATTACAGAAAAAGGAAATTCTTCATGATAGTAGATAAACAGCTTTTACAGGAAAATAATAGGTTGTAAAAAGGAGCGTTTTCTCCCAAATTATCTTTTTTCTTCTACTTGATTGCCGTTGCGCAAGTTCAACCAAATATTAATAGGTTTTCCCGATAAGAAGGATGTTTTTTCCGCGTCATAATCTAGGCTACTTAAACTCTGTGAAAATGTACTTATCTGTTTTATGGCGTCCTACAAAACAAATATTCTCCATAACACTATTTTATAAACAAAAAAAAAGTGCAGTGCCTGTGCTATTAACTTAGCTTTTAAGCGGTTTAAAATCTCAGACAACAGGGTTAAGTGGGTCGTAAATGGACTCAAAAACTCATTCGATAAAAATAATTAAAGATATAAATAGGCTCAACTATTCGCTCGAAGTACTTAGCATCAATAAAGTCGCAGCCATTTTGTAATATTTTATAGAAAACGTTGTGGCCACCTCAGCTTTAATATCACTTATCTTCTCATTGCTTTGTTTTTTTTTTCTCACTTTAACATTATAAAATAATACCTACCTAAATAATCCTTTAAGGAAAAGGAGCGAATATTTTATAGAGCTACATGGTATTGGTAATCCACTTATCGTTTAGCTTTTGTTTATTTTATTTTTGTTCCACAAAACGATCACTTGGTTTGTGTTTTTCAAGTAAATCCTAATTATGTAAACAAGTACCTACTTACTATTTTAGTAAATTGCAAGAAAATAAATTTTAAATGTTCAATATAAATCCTACAAATTGGTTTCACGGCAAAATGACAACTCTTCAACATCCTGTTTCCGCGAAAACATATATCGTTATAGAAGTCGCAGGCAGAGACTGGTTTCTGGAAAATCCCTTCATCAATGTACGATTACAAAAAGGTCATGTTTAAAAAGGACCCCTGTGTCCACTCGATTCTCTGCCAATATGAATATGGGCCTAAATAAATGCTCCATTGATTTGCAAAGGACCCGGAACTATGGCATGTGGGTGAATAGCTTGAAGAGGATTATAATGATTTTGTTTTTACTATTTTGAAAAGTTCATGAGTACGGACCATTAACATTGAAAATGTACCTAGCACCTACATAATAATTTCAGGGCGCCACTTTTTCGAAAAATGATTTTCAATTGGCAACACATGTTATTTTTTGTATGGGAAAATTTTAGTAGTTCCAACTGTCACCACCACAATGACTTTTCTTGGCAAACTTAGGCCTGTATTTAATAATCAGCTCTCAAGAGTGACAGCGAGTTTGAGTTCGTATCAGAAATGTCATGCCAGTACAAAATCACCTGTCAAATCCGCACTCAATATTGCTCTCAATCTTGAGTTCGCTTTAAAAATACGAGCCTTAGGGTCAATTCAATTCACACCGGAAAACAACGCGAAGCAACGTGGCGCGCACTTTTTAAGAACGTGATAAAAAAAAATAAGGGCCAAATTTTAAATACCTATGGAAAAACAAAATTGATGCTCATACAAAATTACTCAAACAGCAGAAACCTTTATCTAATATATTGTTTTTTCATAATTCATCCTATGTTCTATAGAGACATTTATTTAATTTCATGGTCTAATCTGCACTAAACAAACCCTTAAAATTTCTTTCATCATCATGGGTTGCCATCTTCATATTGAAGTATGGAGGTCAGCATTCGGTATTCCCTAAAATTTCCACAGTGAATGAAAAATCTCGCTATGTTCAATCCACGTTACATAAAATTTAAGTATTTTTGATTCAATCAAAATTATATTAGTCGCATATTTTTACCTTCTGAATATAAATTAGATTTCAGGTGAAATGCGTACATAAGTAATATGCAAAATACTTTGGTCAAAACGGGTGCGTGAGGGCCGGTATTACTCTACAAATTTGAATAAACCGCATAATAAGTACTTCGTATGGAGTTTGGGTCAATTTGTTTTGGCCGAATTATATTCACTGTTTAGCATAAAATTTTGATAGATTGTACAAAATGTCCGATTTACTGAACCGTGCTGTACCTATTTAATTACATGTTTGTTTTGTTACTAAATTGTAATGTAAATATCATTAATTTAATAAGGTACCTATCATTTTAGCAGTACTTACCTATGAGCTTAAAATTTGATAGCTGTAATTAATTCCCTAATGTATTGTATTATTTTGTTGTTAATTCTCTATTGTATTTTTATGATGTGACAGGACCAAGGGCAGTCCATCCTAATTTTTTGTTAAAAATTATATCATAAACATGATGAAGTAAATCTTCTCATTCTTATCATTTTCACAACGCAAGGAACTGCCCATCCCCTGATTTTCATCTTAAATTCGCTTTAACGAAAAGTAAAGGTTGGCGTTTCAGATTTTAATATACTTACTTAATTTTAATTAAATCAATCTTTCCAAAGTTGCATTTTCTGCAAGAGTTAATAGATCCAAAGCACTACCGCAAATTCGCAAAGTATACTTTAGACCACTTTAGATGAACTTTAACTCTTAACTGATGGAAAGCCACTACAGGGTGAAGTGGTAAAAGTTTGAAGTAATGGTCCAGAACAAAGATTTACATCACGCAGAATCTCTATCAGTACTGGTTTTGTGAACTTTCTTATTAAGGTATTCAAAATAATAAAAACTGCACAGAAAAAGTTCGTGTAGATAAAACTTAAATACACGACCAAAAGATATTTGGTGACCGTGTCCAAATCGTGTCTTGAGTCAATGCTGTTGATTCTGGCGCCACCATTCCTTAAAATAATTTAAGATAGCGCTGTCACTTTCTAAACTTTGACATATGAAAGAGGTAGCAAATCGTGTAGCAAATCAACACACTATGCCATTAATAAAAACCATAATAAATATAAATTTCTTCCATGCTGGGAGTGATAGAAAAACATAGAATGTGTCAGCTGCATCTCCTCCCGGGCTTGCTGTAAAAATCAGCTAAGGGATTCCAGGGTTTCAGTATTGTAATTTAGGCGATAGGCTGACAACCTGTCATTATAGGAATATACCTACAGATCAATCTGGAATAATCCTCATAACTTGTCAGACGTGGCGGAATGATCTTTGTTTAGGTCGTTTACGCTCTGCCTACCCTATTAGGAATAAAGGCGTGATTATATGTATTATAAATATACACAGTACACTTGTGTATGTATAGTGACAGGACAGTACAGTACAACTTGCAATCTCTTTACTGACCAATCGGTTCGTAATAATCTGTAAGGGATCATTATGATGAAGTTTGCTCCGGATGGAGTAGAAGACAAGTCATCTACAAGTTTAAGTGTTTCAGTGAAAGGAAAATCGATTCTAAAATTTTCCACGCTGTCTAGAGACTGATAATAGAGTTGGGACGAGATTTGGCAGCCTTTTGACTTACAGAAATTGACTTGACCAGTTTCAATATAAGTTTTGAGACATTCGCGGTTGTTCACTGCGGAACGCCACTATATACCGCGTTTAGTGCGATTTTTCGACCTATGTTCCTTAGAGAAAGTTGTTCAGTTTCATGAGTCGATTCACACATTTCACGATGCATATACCCTTAATGTTACACGTTTTATAATTTAGGCATTACAGAAAAAAGAAGTCCGGGAAAATTCCTTTATTCAGGGCATAATGACGTCGAGATAAAACGACAGTATTTTTATTGGAGTCAATCCATTCCACGTCCGGTCGTGTGACCACAAGCCGTATCACATTTCTCTCAGTTCTGGAGTAGGAAAAGTAGATATGAAAATATGTAACAAAATATACCTACCTAAGGTAAGTTTAAATGAAGTGCAAATAATTTAAGGACGTGTTTTGCTAATGGAAATTTTGTAACTTTTTCCCGAGGTATGAATAATAATATTGACTTTTTGTCAGTTTACTTTAATTTAATTATACTTTTGTCTATTTAGAAGTAATAATTACTTACATAATATATGTTACTTTTAAATGAGACATAATTTGTGAGACATTAAAATTTAAGAATTATTTTCAGCCCGCGTGAAACTTTTGGGTTCAAACTTTTAATGTCTCGGGTAACCACGATAAATTTTCATTTTTGGTTAATTGGATACTACGACCAAAATTTTTATGATTCGGGCTATAATTTTTTATTAAAATAAGATAAGTTTAATACCACTACGACTGCGTGTGCGTGCAGTTTGTTTTGGCTGCCAACAGGGCCTTAAAGTTCCTAGGAAAAGAAAAACATGCAAGAATATTCCAGTACCTATATCTTTATCTCTCAGAAAATGGCTTATGAGTTTCATAACCAGCCAGCTACTGTTTTTCTACAATAAAATCCAATAAGACACATCGTCGTTTCCTCATTCTCGCAGACCTATCGTTGACAAATGATCGTAATAAGTATGGCCACCTCCGATAGCGAAAATTCTCTACGATAAATTACCACGTTTTCATTACACACGTGAGAAAACCTGGAAAAGCCTAACCTTTGCCTCAGAAACGTGCCCACATACAAATCTGTAGGTAGCCTGGTGTCTTCCTAAACTGTTTTTTTGTAAGCTCGCAGCTTTATGCTGGCGCTTAACGAAATCTATCTCTATTAGAAGGACATAAGGTATGTTCTGGATTGACATTACGGTGTTTATGTCACTATCCCTCAGGGATCTTATAATTAGACAGATCGGTTGATTAAGCCAACAACAAGAGTAATGAATAGTTTATCAACTGTGTGGGGTATCCATTTTGATGGCCAGCCATTCGTAATAATCGTTTGGAGTGAAGATTAGAAACTAAATTCGAATCATACAAGTTTTCGTATGGGACGCTAATTTACTTGTACAGAATGTTTGGGCAAACAAATCAACAAAGGCAATGGTTGGCTGGCTGCTTGCCTCTCAACTACTCACTGGATTCTTCAGCTTTAGAATATACTTCACTATTTGTATTGTAATAAGTGCCTACTGTAGTTACGTACGTCTATACAAGGTTATGACCGCAAAATGTTTATGTCAGCCTATACTATAAGATTCATTGAGATATATTAACAGACACGGTACAAGAGAAAATGAGCCCAAATTCAGCCTAGTATGAGATGTCATAAAAGTTTTATGACAGCATGATTACGGCAGTTATCTGGTTTTTGGCAGAAGACTCCAATTGAAGATGAAAAAAACATGTTTATTACTCTTGATGTTGTACTAAGCGTGAGAAAAAGTAGTTAATAGTTTATACAACCCACTAGATAGATTGGTAAGAAAAAGCCAAAGGATACTGTAAGTAGAAATAAGTAGTAAAAATGAAATAAATTTATCTAAATGAAATTGCAAAGTATGGAGAAATAATTATAAAGACTGCATGAAAGGTTGATACTTTAAAAGTAATAAAATGTTTTACTAATAATTTTATAGATTTCCATTTCAATCGTGGTTAAAAATTAATTCAATCAAAAGAGAAAGAACTTAATCACATTCTTTTCTTCGCTAAGCCGAGGCTAAGTACTTTTTGCCAATAGATTCAGTTTTTCACTCGTTAAAATTATTGAATTGTCAGCAATTATGTCAATTATGGATCAAATATATTTTAGGAGCAAAAAGTCCACTGTCAATTATTGGAATATGATTTGACAGGATGAAGAATTCTTAGGTATAAAGGGTGTAAGGGATAAGAGAGGATGATGTACCGAAAACTTAAAGTGGTTGTTCAGGAAATATTTCGAACTTAATAACTTCCATAGCATAAATCTTCAGGAAATGTAAAAAGAAGTTTCTCACTATAAAAATGAACACTTTGATTTGACTTTGACTAAAACAAAATCGTTTGATTTTGTTTTAGTAATTTTCAGTGGGGTCAGATTCGTTAGTTTTCGGGACACTATCTCTTATATTCTTTATAGCAAAAAATTGTTACTTTATAGTACCTACTTATTATGGTTGGTCATTAAAGGAACTAAAGTGCTTACTCTACAATTTATACCGTACGTGCTATCGTTAGTTGTAGGTATGATAGAAGTATGACACAGGACATTTCAAAGTTCTATTATCCAACCTAATTTGACATTAGTTCTTCATTGTAATATAACAGACATACAATTACATACATAGGTACATAAATCACGCCTTTATCCCTAATAGGGGAGGCAAGAGCGCCAACGACCCAAACAAAGGTCGTTACGCTTCGTCTGACATGTTTCAAGGGATAATATTTAAGATAGATCTGTATATTTCTGTAGTGACAGGTTGTCAGCCCATCATCGCCTAAATTACAATATACTGAAACCCTCGAATCCCTTAGCTGGTTTTTACAGCATGCCCGGGAGGAGATGCAGCAAAGAAATAACAATGTTATATAACAATCTGTGTATTTAGCTACAAAAATGTGGGATATTTTCTCTACAGACTTACTACGTAGCAATCCGCTACGAAAGTGAAAAACCTTGACGAAAAAAATAAATAAATATGAGGTGGCGGTCAATTCGGGTAAGGCAGAATAGCCAATGCCTTTGCCTCCCCATGGCGAAAGAAAATGACTTCCTTATCTGATCGAGGGTCTCAGTCCCAAACTAGGTTAATGAAGGACCTTATCCGTTTTTTTTTCGTAGCTGTTTTTTTTATTGCGTTACTAGTATAAATAATGACGATACCTTTGCGGTTATGAAAATTTATGTGCAGAACTAGTTGTATTTCGTAACAAATAAATTGGAGTTCTTATATTTTTATACATTTTATGTTGTACTTCAATCTTGGGAATGTATTAAGGGAAATCCGTGCATATTTCAGTAGTGTACTTTTGCGGCTGATGATGTATTTATTTCAGCATGTCTACATCTAGGTACTTGTAGATGATGGCAAGAAATGGCATGATGATAGGCGTGATAGTATGTATGTATGTATGTATGAAATCATTCTATGTGCTTTACAAAGCAAGACTTCAACGTAAGAAATTATATTAAAATCTGTAAACCTGTATGTACACTCAACTACAAAGCTGTAGTAGTCGTGAGATAAAACAACTGTACAATATTATAAATTACACATTATAATTTTATAACTTTTGTTATTAGATTATTTTAATTTATCAAATCGTTGGTAGGTATTTTTAGTTAGTTCTGGGTGATTCGATAAATGATTAAGCTGTTGTTTTAGATAGATCGATAAAATAAAATTCTAATAATATAACAAAAAAGAAATAACCCATTCACCCAATATCTTCTTGACCCAAAAGTTTTACAAACTGATCTGGTAAATCAGTTTCAGAAAGAAAAATATTTTGAGAGAAGAAAATTTAAGTACCTACATTGGCCTCAATTCACGCCGCCCAGTTACTAATTCTAATTCTTAGTAGCGCTGTCACTTTCTTAACTTTGACATAAGAACAGGATAGCAAACAAATACGTGAGTTTGACATTTCTTATTTGACATAAGACTGCTTAAATTAATTAAAATTAGTGAGCACGCTCTATGGTCATTCCTTATTTAAAGCGCCGTACGTCAAATTAAGAATGTCAAAGTCACGTGTTTGTTTGCTATCCTGTTCTTATGTCAAATTTAAGAAAGTGACAGCGCTACTAAGAATTAGAATTAGTAATAGTGCGTCCTGAATTAACACCATTGTAGGTACAAACCTATGTCTAAAAATATGTAACAAGTAGAATAAAATAATAATTCAACATACCATCAGGAACATATACATTTAGATAGAGACAATCCTCCGAATAGTTCTTCTGCCTCGGCTCTTCCAACTGCGAATCCAACAATTTCATAAACAGTTCGTCATGTTTCTTTATAGTGTTCTGAACATCGTCTTTCTTCGAGTCACTCTGCATACAGTCTGGTGCATACACCGAGGCATTCATCACACCATCCCATTTAGGCAAATCTATATACTCTGGCGGCAAAAATCTACGACTGTCAATCGGTGGTTGTGCGTACGGAATCCCAACGTAGGCAGCTATTCTCTTAGTCCTGAATCGCGTTATGTACATCCCAGCTACAGTCCCTTGTCCAGGTAAAGTTATTTGTTTCGGTTCTCTAGCAGAAAACACTAGTGTTGTCAAAAATAGTAACACTGCCACTCGAAGCATTTTCGATTATAAACTGGAAGGACCGGCGAAGATGATCTTTGTTCGACAGCTAAAAATAATTCCAAATTCAAACAGTCACTATTCTAAATTTAAATCAGTGGTTTTCTTTTCCGCGTTGGCGCGCATTTGGAAACCGGTTAGTTTTTTATTTCACTTTTTAGGGGCAAATAAAAATATTGCCAGCCAGTATTGGGTGGTGGGTGTTCAGGTTCGAAGGTGGTGCGTTACTGTTTCTCGTGCAGACTTCGGGTCGTAAACAGTGGGGCTGTTGGTCGTTATAGCGACCAAGGAATTGCTTTGTTGTATTTGGAGTGGTTAGAAGTGACTGGCGGAAATTTTGTTTACTTTGCAGACAAAGGGGTACGATGCGATACTTCCTCGTTACTTTATTGTGAGTTTTAAATAGAATCTTGGTAAGTATACTTACAAGGTGTAAGACAAGAGACCGTAAAAGAAAAATGAAATAAGATAATACTACAGGTAACTTCGTAAAAGTTTCCAAAGCTTCGCTTTCTCTTATTTTTTTTTATATCCCAAGTTTAGCCGAGTTGAAAACAAGATGCAAAAACAGAGACAGTTGCTTTGTCGTTACAATAATGAGAGCAATTTTTAAACAAATAAGAGAAGAAAATTTTTACGTTCAGCGTTTCCTACGAAATGAATTACAATGTTTACATTGCAAAATTTAGTTCGGAAGATTTTTGAAATTGACGAAAGTTATGAAAAATAACTATCACACTCTGACTTTTTCATAGAAGAAATGAAAGAAAAGCAGGTTTGCAGGAATAAATACCTTTAAGTATAAAGATGGCTGTGACTATTTTTATTAGGTGGGCTGTCTGCTTACTCACTCAGTATCACAAAAAATTAGCGTGGCGAAAAAATAAACCGCCAACGCCATTATTGACAGTTCTCCATAAAATGCAGCGCCTCTTCCCCCCCTCCACGTTCATATAATGCCTTGGATCTTAGACCAAAGCCTTGGATTTCAAATTAAATGTCATTTCTAGAACATTCTTCAGCCCAGCAAATACTAGGCAGGCGAGCTTGCGACGCCAAGGATCGCGTGACTTGAGCTAAGCATTCGAGTCATTGCATTCGGCTACTGGTTGTATTTACATCGCATCTCCCCCTATATGGGTCAATGCGACTTAAACATCGATTTTTTTTTAAAGAAAACGTCATATTCATTCTAAGAGACTAATAGAAATGCAATCAACCAGGTTTCCGTTCAATTTTAGCTTTTTACCGCAACTTAATGATAAATCTAGGAAATGATCATCATATTTTTTTTGTAAATTAAAAATAAGTGGACTGTGCACTGTCAATTTGTCTGTCAAGCTTATTTTGTTGAGTAGGTACCAATGTCATATAACTGGGAGATGCCCCATAATATAGGAGCAGCGAGCACTACATTATTTTGGCTTCTTCTTAGCGAGTGGATTTTCGAATCGAACAACGACCCGATAAACCCTGGTGTCAGAGTTTTCAAACCGCCTAGTAAGCACAGCTATAGGCCTCTGACATGGTTTCAGTATCGACCACTATCAAAGACAGCGACCGGGACCGACGGCTTAACGTGCCCTCCGAAGCACGGAATCTTCTTTCTTTTCGGACAATCAGGTGATTCAGCCTGCAATGTCCTAACCAAACTGGGAAAACCTCACAAAGTGATAAATTGACAAATATCAACTTTGTGTTCCCCCCTGGGAATCGAACCCAGGACCTCCGGATCGTAAGCCTACAGCTTAGACCACTAGACCACAGAGGCAGGTATTATTATTTTGGCTGATATATACCTACCTATACCTAGTACTAACTAGTATTATAGTTAATAATTTGTAATAAAAACAGTTAACATCCCTCATGTTGAAAACGACATAAATATCGATTTTTGTAAGTGAGTTTAATTATAATAGGTGTTTGCATGCTATAATTAAAACAATTATTTTGTTGGTTGTATGTTAATTAGGTCGTAGTAGTTGACACACGGAATACCAAATAGGAACAATTGAAAAGGTTTATTTATAATAATATACCGGGTGTAAAGGACAGCGCTGCGTCCCGCAAACTTATAGGGGTTGCTCAGTCAACGATACTGAACAACTTTCACCTGGAAATTCTTTCAGGAGATGAAAAAAAAAATGACTTTCCCATACAAAATAACAATTTGTATGGAAAAGCTAATTATTTCTTTCATCTCCTGAAAATAAATCTTGGTGATAGTTTAGTTGTTCAGTTTTGTTAACAGTTTGCGGGACGCTGTCCCTAACACCCCGTATAATTGTTCCTTCCGTGGTCCTTCTGAACAAAAGTTTCTTTTATAGTAAGAAGGAAAAGAATAAAGTTTTTAGAGTACCTACCAAACTTACTGGAAATAATATCCAAAGTTAGATTGGGTAATGTTTTGAAGTTATACTATACTTTTGCCTGTTTCGTAAATATAAAAAAAATATCACGTGAATGACTGTGAGATTGTAATTTTAACCTCAATAATTAATTTAAATAATTTAACTTTCTTTATAAATACGTTTGCTCTAACACCCAATCTCAGCGAAAGGCGACATAGGCACCAAGTTACCCAGGATATGAGCTCATTTTGTCATCATAACATCAAATAGGTAAGTGTGATTTATTAATTACTTATACTTTTTGAAGACGATTGTCTTTTGATTTTCTGCAATTGTTTAAAATTATTTTGATTTTGGCATGAGGTGGCGTGGGTGGTATGATTATGATTAGGCTATGTAAGAAAAGATAAAATATTTTGGTTTTAAGTAACTTTTATTGTTATTTTGTGATAAAGTTATTATATATCGTCTGTTTTTTTTTTCTGGAAATATCACTATTACAATTATACTCACGCCACCTTTTGATCAAGAGGCAGAAATACTTTCAGCCCCTATGTAGCCCTATTTTTGCTATAATTTGCATAGATTACGATCGTATGAGCCCACACGTTCTTACTGAAGGGCGCACATCAAAGACCTATGATCTAAAGACTCAGCATTCTCTAATAAAATCACATAAACTGTTCATATTACAAAATAAGACATAGTCCATGAATAGTCTCAGTAACAATTTGATTAAACGAACACAATAAGGTACTACTTACCTGACCTAAGTACGGTGAACATTGTGTAAGAGGGACTTAATTGATTCTTAAGCCAAACATTTTTTATAACAAATACATACATAAATACAAATACACACGAAAATACTTTTCAATAACTCACTCTCACGAGAAAACTCATTTTCCCACGCTTAAAATTGCGGAGCGGAAAACGTATTCTCTAAAAAGATAGTCCAACACAAGCGGTGTCAATTTTTTTGCATCTAGAGCTCCACCTGGTTATTAACGAAGCTGCGTCTATACATTTAGGTCTTTGGCGTACATCGATATATTAGATTTTATGGCCACAAAGCACGGCACAATGCAGTAACAAATGTTAAGCAATAAAGTCGCTGATAAAAGAGAGATGGGTGATCTGTGCGTTTTGCTGAAACATGTGAAGATGAAATAGTGGAATCGCCTGGTTTCATACGCGTTTTTTTTGTCATCCGAGCTATCATTTCGTTATTGTATTTTCTTGAGCACGCATACCTACTGCCGTAATAATTGAGGGTGTCTTGAGACAAAATTATGCCACAGTACGATATAAGTAGTATAGTATATCTCTTTCGCACCTATGATGTTATTATATTTTTTACATGCTGTCAGGATGCTCATGCTATGTGAAAAAGGATATAGAGAGAAATCAGGTGCCTACGTTCAGTGGTGCCTACGTAGGTAGGTTAATTCTATAACCCTGTGTGTGTGTCTGGGCACGCTCCGTTCTATTCGGAGGTGAAGCTTATTTGTAAACTGACTGGTGGCCACCATAGTTTGGACCGAATAATAGATATGCATATTGCCACAAATAAGGACTGTAAATTATCACCCATTGAATGCGATATTTATCACTCAAAGGGACCGGTATAGGATACTCCTTTAGACGACTTAAGATTGACAATCTGTATAGCACTGGCAGCAATTCGTAGTTGCAAAAATCACGACTTAACTAATATAAGTCTTTACCTGTAATTTTCTTTAACGAGAGAACAGAAAGGGACAGCAATAATTTTAGTCAAAATTTAGTTAAGTCGTGCCCTCAACGAATCAAGAAAATGTGTAGAATATTGTTCGTGAAAATCGTTTCTACATACATACTACATAGGTACATACATAAAATCACGCTTTTATCCCTAATGGGGTAGGCAGAGCGAAAACGACCGGAAGGTCATTCCTCCACGTCTGACAAGTTTTGAGGTTTATTTCAGATGGTTATGTGTATTGCTAGAGTGACAGGTTGTTATTATGAGTCTGTCTCTCTCATCGTGGTAAAGCGAGACGCATGCGCTGCGTCGCTTTCCGGTGTGAACTGACCCTCAGGGATTACAAAACTTTCCTTCTCATAATATCGCCTCTATAACGCGTGAAAAATTACGACTCTTAATCTTTAACTGCCATTATTTTATGCTTTTCGTATTTGAAATACAAAACAGTTAAAAAACTGATTGGTAGTTTTCGTATTTTTGACCTTGGCTAAGGCTACGATATTAGAATATTCTCTGAATACTTTTAACTGAATTACACGTTTCTTAACTCATAATCAAATTTATAATGACATTTGTACCCCTAATATTATTCATTGTTTCCTAACGTCCCCTTGACTAGTTAGGACATTGCAGGCTGATCACATAATAGTCCAAGTAGGTAGGTAACATGATCCAATATGGCGGGGCATGTACCTATTTAAATATCAAGTTACGTCCTGTGCCTAAACTTTCTCTGGTGATGCGACTCCTAATCCAAATGAGTGAAGATTACAGAGAGCGCAATTCGTGGATAAAAAATACATAGCATTGACGTCAACGTCTGAAGCGTTTCGCTTTATATTCATTTCTAATTTGCACTTTATAGAAGAGAAAGTTATGAATCTAGATCAAGCTAGATAAAAAAAATAATTTGATTTTCAGGGACAACTAATTATTGAGTTTTATTGTAAACTTAAGCACTACAAGGTGTAATTAAGTATAATGAATTAGTTGTTGTAGAAGACCATAATTGTTTCTCACTTTTGGTGATACCAGCACGTGCCGGATAGATGAGACTTTGCCAAGACAATTTTGATCCCTCAATTTTAAAGTTCAAGCCCAAGACGCCGGTGTGAAATCAAAATAATATTATTTTTAACTTGTTTCATTTGATTTGTTGTAAATATTTGGTAGTGTATAGTTACCTCATTTAGACCTCTGTATAAGGGTCATAATTCTCATGTTATGATTATGACCAAGTTCATATAAATGAATTCGATCAGTACCATCTTCGAATCTCAACACTGGTAAAACCGGACATGCCGTTTAATACCTATAAGTAGCTATAGTTTGCCCTCGATTCTGGGCACATTTTTAACTAATTTTAAGATAGCGCTGTCACTTTCTTTACTTTGACATAAGAACAGGATAGCAAATAATCACATGTGTTTGACGTTCCTAATTTGACATAAGCAGCTGCTTTAAATAAGAACCAAGCATAGAGCATGTTCCTTATTTTACGTTAAATAAGCACTCTAATGTCAAATTTAAGCAATTTAATGTCAGATTAGGAATGTCAACTTCATGTGTTTATTTGCTATCCTGTTCTTATGTCAAAAATAAGAAAGTGACAGCGCTACTAAGAATTAGAATTAGTAACTGGACGGCGTGAATCGAGGCCATTGAAACAGAACTTATACTATATTTTTGAAATACGGTACAATACAGAGTCTTATCGCTTTTATAAGTAACGTACTACATCTAAATGCTGATCTAACCTTGGCTCAAGTGGTAGTTTTGGGGTTACTTGACTTGACCGTCTACTGTTTTGCCATGGGGTTGTGATACAAAATAAATAGTATAAGGATAAAGTATAAAACGTACAATACAGTTAAGGATAATTTGTTGAAAATTAAGTGTACTACTTACGTATTTTTTTTGTAATTAATGGTGTCAATGATAGTTAGCGTATTTCTACACTGATCATTTTCTTAAGTTAGAAGTAGAGGAAAAGTTAGTATAAACATAAGATGTTCCATTTTAAAAGTCGAGTCATCGAACATAAATTGCAATATTTTGACAAAATATATTTTTATTTTAGCCGTTTAATTTAAAGTGTATTGTTATTCGTTAGATAGAGGATGTAAATAGAATCAAATTAATTTTGTCAGTTGTTCGTCTCGTACGTTCGTTCCGTTTGGGCAAGAAGTCAAAATTGTCTCCTTTTGTTTACAGACTTTTCAATTCCTTTTGAAGTGTGTCGATTTTTCGTTTTCCAAGAATGGGCTAACATTATACAGTTCAAGGCTGTATTTTGTTATTCAGAGCCGCCAATAGTGTTTATCTGATGCACGGTGGCGTAGGATTTAGTAAAAATATTTGGCTGTTACTAGCTGGCTGGACACGATTTAGTATGACACGGCTTGGTAGGTGAGTCAGTTGTTTTGTCCTAAGTTATTTATTTATAGCTTATTTTCATTTTAGCAGTTTTGGGAAAGATCAACAATTTTATAATAATTCTTTAGCTTTTTGTCCCGCAGTTTTACCCGTGGTAAAATATTTTTTTCTGTAGAAATATTAAGTAAGTAGGTACAGCTACTAATCTAAACCAATGTCCGTCTCCACTTATTGTCTATACAGGGAGTAAAAAAATTTGCTGACCCAACTTTAGTGCGCGGAAGTACCCATGAAACTGAACAACTTTCCCCAAAGAACGTAGGGCAGAATATGAAAAAAAAATGGCTCTTCTATACAAATGGTGTCAGCAGCAGCTCGAGTAATTTTGTATCAAAATCATATTGAGATCCAATAAGCTGTTTAGGCGTTCAAACCTTTCACATTTCTAATCTAATGATGGTATGGATTTGTGTGGAAAGGAAATAGTCTTTTAATTCTATTCTAAGATATTTCTATTGAAATAACTTTTACAATGTAATAGTTTTAGTGAAGCGTATTTAAGACACATATGCGTAATTTCATGAAAATGTAACATTTACTGACAATTTAATCTTACCATTATAGAAATTAAGAACCGTTTCTAAAGATAATTTGCTTAATCCTCATAATTAAGCGAAGTCTAGACTCATTATGTTCAATTAAGCTTAGCAGCACTTGTACAAAATTAAATTTAACTTTCTACTGTGGGGAATGAAACTGCTGACTAGACACCCAACTACGGAAATAGTGTCTCTTGCATACTATTTACTTACTACATCGCTGGATCAGCGATCCGAATTGGATCTTGGCCTCCGAGATTAAAGTGCGCCCAGTTCTGTGCCAAATCTGACTAGTCGGACACTTCCAGGTCTTTGGCGACTTCATCATTCCAGCGATATCTTGGACGCCCCACCGGACAACGCCCGGTTGCGCCTCGATCTTCTCCCATCCTTTCCATATCTCTTACTAAAATAGGAATAGTGTAAATGTAAAATAGTTCAGCTAATTTTGAGCGTACTTCAAAATCTAATAAAGACCATAAAAAATTGTATGTAGGTATGCAACTATATGGTGTAATCTTCTTCCTCTTTGACCGTGAGTGTTTGAATAGTTTAATACCAACCATAATTATATTTTATAGAAACTTCTCCTAACAAACGGAATTAAAAAAAAGAGAATCAAAATAAATTACGAGTAGACTGGATTAATTTGCCTTTTACTACCAACATTTTCCAATATTCTAAGCTATAAATTTTAAGCGCTACGAGCAAAATACCCAGAAATTATAGTAGCTTTTGCTCGAGTGTTTCATAAAATACAAGTATTTTACAAGAAAAAAGATTATAACGGTTTCTTATGAAAACTTTGTGAGCGCAAAGCTTTGAGAAAATTGAAGATTTCAACTTATTTTCTACTCGTTTGCTCACCATTGTATAAAGAGCAGACAAAAAAGATAACAAAAACTGTATCATATGTATATATACAGGGTGTTATTAAAAGTCTGCGTTTGTAGGTGGTGTGGGTAGTAAGTAGTGTTGGTGGGACGTATGCTTAGTTGCCGCTGTAAGACATTAAGAAAAAAAAAAGTGGTTATATACTCCGTAACACCCTGTTTTATGAAGATATTGACAGCGCTTCCACCTGGGAGGTTACATCATTTAGTAACCAACTGCTAAACCATACCGGGGTTCGCTAATTGCGTACTGAAAGGTTAATCGAAGGACCAACTTTGGCAGTTCGGTTAAAGTTCGGATAGAGTTGGAACAATGTTTAACCATTACTTACAATATGCATACAATTATTTTACGTCACTTTGCTGATTCATCAATACACGATACAAGAATGAAGTCCCTATCTGATTAAGTACCTGTTATCTCTTTTAAACCTGGCTATCCAAAGAGGCAATGCCTAGTTGTTTTGTAATAGGTTATTTACACCCGATATGTATGGAGATGTGCCAAAATTGTAGCTATACACACACACAGTAACAACAGTAACACAACACACTCCTTAAAAAGTTTTATTATCGCGCTTTTCTTTGCTCATTATTTCATTCCGCCTCTTGAAACAAAACCCGATAAATCTATTGAACTTTTAATTGCGTTTCAGCAACAAAATTATTTGCCGAACTCGGCACATAAAATAATTAATGTCGAGGGGCAGAGGTCGAAATGTTTCTTCCAAGTTAGGCCAATTTTTGCCTATCAAGAGTTTCCTGAGCGATTGCCCTTTTTAGGAGTCTGGTCTGGTCTACTTTTCCAAACTCCGATGCTAATCTAATCTATCTTATCCGATACCGCTAACAAAACAAACAATAAGGTAGGTTAAGTAAATTGCTTTTACATCATAAGTACCTACCTAGTTCTTTTTTGTTACCGCTACCTACAAGTTTTTTTAGGTTAGGTTTAGAGCCCTTTAACACTTTTCATAGCGTTTATTGGCAGAAGTTCTGAAAGTCCTGCGACAAGCGTGCGCCAAATAAGGACTATTTTCAAGCAGTAAAATGAATTGATCACAAACTATAATAAATAAACGATCTGTTACACAATAACAGTAAGAAATTATTAACACTGTCGTTTTTAAATTGCATTAATTAGTTTTTAGTTAAGATCCTGAACTAACTTAATTTAATGAAACTTAGTCAGTCGGGTATATTTTTAAAGTAGGTAAGTATTTTATATTTTTAAAGTAAGTATTTTACTCTACCAAATTTTGTGGAAAATAATATTTAACTTCAGAAAAACGTTGAAAAATTTATAGCATCGACTTGTTTTATGAAATTACTGACTTAGTACGCAAAGTTATCCTTTATTTTGTTACTATTTTGTAAAAAATACTACTTACTACACTGCGTGTTCGTTCAATATGATGCAACAGAATTAAGGTACTATTCCAAGTTGCACCGCAAGCAGCAGCATCTGGTATCCACGAAAAACTACAAGATATTCGCAGTGTGTGACAGATATGTGATTTTCTTTTGTTTTCCTTAGGAATCATGACATCTGCCACAGCGATCATCTTACAAAACTACTGCTGCAGTCTGATTCTGCAGCGTGCAGTCCAAATTGGAATAGTATGTTTTGAGAAAACTGGCGAAGTTTCTAAAGAATGCTAGTGATTAAGAGTTCGTGCATTGTTCACGGACCTAGCGCTCACACAACCGAGGAAATAAATAGTCCTGGCTGGAAACCACAGCCGCAAGCTGAACTGCAAAGGCTAACAGGGATTTAAGAAGATTACTGCCTCCGTTGTTTAAACCATCGGATCTAGAAACCGTGCCGTCTACAAGCAGGTTCAATTCCCACGTGAGGAACATGAAACTAAGTATATTTATCGCTTTTCGGTATTGAGTATGTAGCTTTTAGGCTATTTAGTTTTTAAGTTGTCTAATTGTATGTAACATCTATGGTACAGAATGAATGCTTTTTCTTCATTTCTTTCTTTGTGAGATTTTCCCCAATTTGGTTAGGTTAGGTTAGGTTAGAATGGAATGCAGGCTAAATTACCTTATTGCATGTAAGAAAAAGATTCAGTACCTTAACCCAGAATATAGTAGCAGTTTCTTCTCGTCTCAGGCATACTACAAAAGTCGGTGCAGGGATAAGCTTTCGAACGATATTGCAATTTAGGGAATAGGCTTACGAGCCGCCTTTACAAAATTGCATTCTTAACATATTTCGTATTCGTAACTGAAGTAACCCTTAATAAATTGTCAGACATGGTAGCAATGGTTTCTTGTACGCAGCTCTGCTCTACATTTTCATTTCGGGGTCTGAGTAAAAATGGCGGCGAAAAAAAGGAAATAAAACGATTTAAACAAATACTTATTTCCCTTATAGGTACCTTATCTGCTCAGTATCTGTACTCGGTGGTTACGATATGCTGTTGAACGCTCGAGTGTGTATCTAAGTCTAAGTGAATTAATTGCGGAAAGCGGAACGTTCGATCAATCTTGCTTGTGTGTGTGTGAAACGCAATGAATATGAATAGTACTTATACTTGGAAGTGGTACTTAAAGCGATATTATACTCAGTGCTGTTTTTTTTAAACAAAAAATGTAGAGACCAAATATTTCTTAATTATTGTATAGGTACCTACTAATTAATTTTTAGGATCGGTGTGGATGACTTACTAAAGAAGAGGCTTATCTCAGCAGTAGGTAGGTAGATTAGATGCTAGGTGTAGCCATGTAGGAAACAGATTAAAAACAAAATATACATTGTTGGAGCCGTTGACTCTCTACCTTCCCCGATACATAAGACTAATTATTAAAATACAAGAGCTTATTCTTTGTAATACACTACTTCAATCAATCTTGTTGATCTAACAGGTGCACTAAGTGTCTTGTTTAGGTGTCTTGCTTGTTAGAAAACAGATTAATAACTATACAGGGTGTAAAAATATGATGAATTATGTTATGTTGCCTATAAAACTGAACATTTTTTTAAGGGATCTAAATGTCTCCAAATACCATAAACAATTTATTTTACTTTTCTTTACAAATTTACAAGAAATAGGTATTTACAAATCGTATCACAATAATATACAAACAAAACTTAAAACTAATATATATAACAAATATATCTCAGGGATATTAGTCAAATTTAATATAAAAAATCTGCGATTGCTATTAATTTTTAAACCCTTCTTTGATAGATCCTTAATTTAAATAATTATAAGTGTCCAAGTAAATCAATTAGTCATTTGTAAGGAAGATAATAAATAATTAATAGTTGGGAGGGAGAACTATGTACATTGATCTTAGATTATAGAGTGAAGATTTTAGACTAATAGAAAAGAGCAAAAATTACAAATTAAGTACTAACTGACCTTTACCTGCGATACAGTGCGACCGCGCTTTAAATTAACGTAGGGAAAAAATTTAAATAACGCTTGAGATTTGATATTGACTTGAGGGTTCTCCTTATTATGTATTTGAAGTTTTAAACAGATCCAATAGATGGCGCGCTATGGCTCGTTTAATTCTATGACAGCGGACAGAGACATATCGTATTTGATTTGGGTTAATTTGTGCATTCCGTATCAGCTGATTAATAATGCACATACACTGTCCAATTGATAGATGGCCTAATGAGTTTGCTATGAATCAATTTATTAGGGACTAATTTTATGCCACGCGGTTTCACTCGCAGCCTGCCTATGTATTTTTCCATGGGATATTTTTACCCGAGAAATAGTTTCCAATGATATTTAAAACTTTTCTTTCCATTCAACAGAATTTTTGAAATTAGTCCACTAAATACGGGATGTAGAGACAGCTTCCCGCAAACTGATAGGGTTTGTCAGTCAACGAAACTGAACAAAATTAACTACCACATACCTACAAAATGACCATGAACACCTAGATCAGACATTTTGCATGAAGAAGAGAAAATTATTTTGATTTTCTGAAAGAATTTCCCGGAGAACGTTATTCAGTTTCGTTGACTGTGCTACCCCTACCAGGAAAGCAGTCCCTTACACCCTGTGGAAAATCCAAAAAAAAAAACATACGAGTGGGATACAAACCCACAACCCCGATTCTCCCTGCCACTGCTCTAACCAATAGACCTCGTGTTCATTGGTCCGGATTGTAACGGGATGAAGACAAAACATGTCATAAATTTTGTCGCCTCCTGAATATTGGGATCCCGTTACATTTAACATACCCTGTTACACAAAATCTTTGGTGTCGATTCGGTTAGCACACGACTTAGATTAAATAAGTCTACAATATCTGTTATTTTTTGTATTGAGATAACAGAAAGGGACGGCAGTATAGACTGACTTGTTATAATCCTGTCAGTTAAATATCGTTTAAAATTTTAAAAGGTTTAGTCGATTGATAGTTACCCACCTTTTCAAATAGGTAACTCACGAACCATAAATCTTTGAAAATTTTCTTACTGACAGGCTTAAAAATAGTCCGTCGGACTTACGTCAGTTAAGTCGTGTGCTAACCGAATCGAAGCTATTTTCCCTTTTCCAGTCATGCTTTTCAATAGGGCTAACGGGAACATGTGTGAAGTCATTGCCATCAATCAGTTTCATTTCATTCCCAGGAAGGATACATTTTTGCACAACGCTCATTCGAGCAGATTCCGCGCTACGCGGCGTAGCGCTGATTCCGCCCTACGCGGCGTAGCGCTGATTCCGCCCTACGCGGCGTTGCGCGTTGTACTGTGAAAACCGCCTTTGTTTTATCTCACGACTGCCGTTAGACCATAGTTACTTGACACGCGCCCTTGGTTGCAGGTCAATTGAGTTCACTCCTCAGGGATGCGAAGTGGCGCGAAGTGTGAACGAAAGTGAACCGTCTCAGCATTTTTTTGCGTACCTACTAGTCAATAAAGTTCTGTACGGGGAGTAAGGGACAGCGTACCAAAAACTGATAGAGTAATAAGCTTCAGCACAGGTTTTATACTTGATTATTGATCATTAAATTCTTATTATTTGTTTTTAGTACAATAAAGAAAAGGTACCTACCTACTACTTTATAAATTGTATTTCTCCTTTTAAAAGCTCAAGGGCATTAATTTATACCTATCAAGTTTCTCAAAAAGATAAAGCTCTGTTTGTTCATTTGTCATCCTTGCTTGTCATAGGTGTGACGTCACAAGTCTAGGGAGTGCAACTTTCATTTTGAGGATTATTTTAGAAAGAATATGAACGTTGATATGATAGTTTGTCAGCCTTTCCCTATTTTATCATACAGCGATACTCTCGTCTTTCTCTTCTCTATTTATTTTTACAGTATACCTAGGAAAGAAGCAACTGCACCATTCTATGATTATTTATCACTCTCAGAACAGAAAACTGGACATTAATAATTAATGCCAAGGACGTAATAAATTAATAATTATTAACATCCCTTCGCAAGCCAAATACAATTTCTTAAAAAGATAAAACTGTGTTCATTTGTCATCCCCATTTGTCAGAGATGCGACGTCACTAGTCTAGTGCAGAGACAAGATAAAATATGATTAATTTAATATACTATAATTTGGAACAAATTATGCAGGACAGCGATACAAATAAGCGATGTTTTAATAAACAACAGAAATATCATCACCGAATGTATAAAGTGATCACTGCTGATTAATGAGGGTTTTAAATTTGATCGTTCCGGAGGAAATTTTCAGTTTCGAACTAGATGGCGTTAGCTACGGCTAAAATTTTGACAGGTCGTACAACGCTGTTTTGGCATTTTCGTTTCACGCAATGTTTGACAAATAAGTTTAAGTGTAAAATTTATAGTTTATAAAAAATAACTACAGATAAGCAAAATACAGCTTTCGGATATGTAAAACGATTGATTTGACAAAATTAGAAACGATATATAGTCAATAGACTTTTCCGTGCAAAGAAACGTTTTTTTAGCCAGTTTCAGTGCCCTCTGCAGGAACTCACAAGTATCGTGCTTAAAACTCCCATTGTGACATCAGTAGTTTATTATTGTACAGTAAATATGTGTTAAATATACAGTTTCTAACTTTGCCATAATTATATTCCTAGGCACTTATTATTTCCATTGCGTCCATCCCTCTCAAAGATCGGAAGGAGCAAAGCAAGTCTAAACTAATGGTCCTAATAAATATTCCGGCCAGGTCCTCTGTTGGATTGCTCCCTTCACCTTAATGAACCTTAAATTAGACTGCTAAGTAAACAGTGACGACTGAATGATCTGAATAGTTTACGGTTGGTATGTAAATTCTGTAGTTCTTTGCCTGTATGCAAAAGTCTGGTCCAGGTTTAGTATTATTTTTTGTATTTACATACATTGCTATCGATTCGTGCAGGTCATGACCCGTCGAAAAGGACTCTCATGAATGGTTCTGTTCTCTCATTTAAAAAAATACAGGTAAGTATAGACTTATAATTAGTTAAGTCGTGATTTTTACAACTACCATTATAGCACCTGCTCACGGTTGCACCACAGGGGTTCACAGGACGACAAAGATCTTCAATTTAATACTTACCCATATCATATCTAGTATTGCAGTTTACTCAAAGATTCGTTAGGGGTTTATAGATCTATTGAAATACTTCACAACAAATCTGGAGTGCGTTCAGACGGCCAGGTATAAATTTTAAACCATACGATATTTATACTAGCGGGTCGCACTGAACGTGCACCGAACGAAACTGTCAAAATTGCTACACATGTCATACATACCCACACATATACATTTGACAGCCGGCGAAATATTCGCACGCTCTCGAGATGGCAAAATCTTCGCCGCTGTCAGATAAAACTTCACTTCTGGTGCATCTCTGAACGGGCAGGATAAAAATTCGACTAGTCGAAATTTCATCTGACAGGCGCCTCTGAACGGGCAGGATAATTTTTAACCAGGTTAAATTTCGATCGATCGAGCGGCTCTGAACGTACCCCTGGGATCAATAATAGGATGATCTTCTATTGTTTTAGGATTGACACCCTGGTGGACGCTATGCGGGTTCGATTTGGGTTTGGATATTATGCCCAATTCAGATGGATATTGCATTGAATTCCTATGACTCATCTCTAAATTTATTTAAGGATACTTGTTGTCTTCGGAAATAAAAAAATTAAAAGAGAATCTAAAAATACTGCAAACATCCTGACCCTCAAAGTTATGTACCTACGCATTTTTTATGCTGCAATTTAACTAAAATCTCAAACGTCATCTTTCGAAATTAAGTGTGATCTAGCTAAAATATCTCTTTACGTAAGTAGACTTTCTTTGACTTTTTTTGTTAGGCTTTTCAGGTATTCAAATCTCAAAAATCAATATCAGTCTACTCGCATTGTGAGAGACTAGGCAAATAATCTAATAACACATTCACTCCTCCAAACACACAATTGAATAGCTACTTTACTAGACCTTTGGCCCTTACACCTAATAAGGCTTTTTACTTGTTTGCTCTGATGCTTTAATCGAGTTTTATTTACTTACACGTAAAATGGTCTCGCGAGATCTTTTTGTAAATATGTTTACCAGTTACTGCATGTAAGTTTAAGGGCTAGGTAAGGGCTAAAGGTGGGACTTGTATGTTATTTACAGTCAACAAACCCTTTAGGGTAAGAGGGTGCTCCAAACCGATGGAGTTATCTCAGGTTTAGATAAAATTACATATACTTGTACAGTTTAATAACCTGCACAAAATGAGAACCGGCCGTTTTCATACAAATAGAGGCTATTTGGTGTGACACCATAGAACAAATATATGACTGTCACAGATTTAGCCGAGAATGGGCGCTTTTTCACTAGACGGCCGTCAACGGCAACGGCGACGGCACGGCGACGATCACGTGACAATATCTATGGAAATCGATGACATGCCGTGACGGTGCCGTGCCGTCAAGTGGAAAAGCGTGTCATATAATTTCATTGATTTTCATACATTATCTCACCTACGATATCGTCGACGGTACCGTGCCATCGCCGTTGCCGTTGACGTGCCGTCTAGTGGAAAAGCGCCCATTGCCGAACTTCATTTCATGAAAAAGCTTATACAAATTATTCGAAAAAACTTCCGGTTTGGAGCGGCCCTTTTTCCTAAAGAATTTGTGGACTGTACCTATGTAAAAACTGCCTAACCACTTTTTAGTAAGTACAAAACATTTCTATGTCCTGTAAAAGAAGTAATAACCATGGAGATAGCCACTAAACGTCTTTTACGACAACCCTTAATACGTACGTAAAAGGCTAAAGGTGAAAATAGACACATCTATGAGTACAATCACCCTTACAAGTAGAAACATAGTCAGTACAGTGATCAGCAGGTTATGCGGTTACTTAACCAATTTTTTTATAAATAATATTTATACTACCTAATATATAAAAAAATTACCTTACTACCATACTGTCCTGTGAGTGAAGATATAATCAGAATCAGAGGAAAAATAATATTTGTGTCTTTAGTAATATTTGTATAGGTACTTTAAAAAAAAAACATAAATGCAGCTTACTTAATAGGTATCATCTTCGTGTATTTCATCCTATAATATGACTAAACGAAATTAATTTTACACACCTCTGCATTATTATATCAACATAATGTATCAAGGAACTTGCGTTTAAAGCAAGAAAATAATCCCAAGGGATTTAAAGTTGTATGGAAATCCTTAATAGCCCAAGGGTTATTATGTGATTTGAATTTGGAATGTCATGTGAACTACTAAGAAAATAATTTTCAGAAAAAAAAAATATGGCTGTGTGTGTATTAAAACTGTTGCCACACTCGCCTTCTGCGCCTCCCGGCGAGTGTAAAAAGGCTGTATGACTAGTTATCTGTATGTGCTCTTTGCTTTGTATAAAAAAAAGAAACTAAAAAAAAGAAAACGCGGTTTGATTTTGCAAAAGTTTTTCTCTCATTGATTATTACTTCCATTTCGTAAATTGTCGAGTGAAATTAATATTTTGACTCCAGAAGACATTGTGACTAGTATTTTATCGTATTTTGTTATTTATGTTGAATATGTTAAATACGATCAATTCGTTTTTTGGAAAAATACGTAGGTAGTGGATTGTGAACGTGAAGTGTAGTTCAGTGAGTGTGAATTGACTTTCGGATCTGTTGCTTCTGGTATGTTTTCAATATTTATTTATGTATCAATATTACATGATTAGGTATATTTCTGAGCTTTATTATCTTACAGACGCCTGCCACCGTCTAAGTAAACTGTGCAGTAGGTGTGTAAAATATAGTATGCTCCTCGGGAATAAATGTGTCTTCGCCTTGGGCAGACTTGAATCCCTCGCTACATTCAGGATTCTTGTCATAATTCCCTCGCTTCGCTCAGGAATTAAAGATTTAATTCCCTCGCTGCGCTCGGGAATTAATCCTAGAATCCTTCATTCCGCTCAGGATTCAATATGCTGCCCGTGACGTTAGACACTGCTTTATTCCCTCGTTGCCTAATATACTATAAATACATAGTTCAAAAAACCAACTGCGTAGAAAATGAGCTTAAAAATTTTAAATCGTTATTGATCCGAAACGATCATTTAAAACCAATTATGTAAACCAATTATGTAAGAAACCTAATACTGATTTGCAAATACCTATTCAATGATACCTCACTCGGCATAGTTAGTCGAATTTTATTTTTATAATTTTAAACAAAATCATGTCTTTAGCGACACTCGCAAAGTTAAGACGAATCGATTGACGTAAGAATCATTAAAATCTGTCCACGCGTTTGGTCTCTGGAGTGCCACAAAGGAACAAACATACACACATACATACATACATAGGCTGATAAACACATTACCCTTATTTGCGTTTCGCAGTCGGGTAAAAAGTCCAGTCTTTCTAGTTTGACGTGTCCCTGACTGTACTAAACTTGAATATTTTCTTATTCCAAAGGGATGGCGACAAATGCCTACAAATTGCATGAATAATACATAGTTTTATTGTACATTCGCCTTTTATGTGCTTTTTGTAGTTTCGTTCCTTATTCGAACCAGATAAACCTGTTTGTATATGCGTCTTGTACGTATACTGAGGACAGCTTCTCGAAATAGGAGTTGCTCAGTCAAAGATACTGAACAACCGCCAGGAAATATTTCAGAAAATAAAAGATATTTTTAACTTCCCCATACAAAATGATCACCTCGATCAGACAATTTGTATGGGGGATGTAATTTTTTATTTTTCATTTCCTGTAAGAATTTCTTTGTAATGGTTCGTTGACTGAGCAATCTCTATCAATTTGCGGGAAGTGTGCATTACATCCGTAATCTCCGTATGTTACTTAAGAACGACGCTTTCCTTTTTCTTCATTTTGTTTTCAAGATCAGAATATATCAATAATCAGGGGTTGACTTAAGTCTTTTTCTTTTCACTTATTCTAGCTTCGAATTCGGCACTTATTTTGTGTTGCAAAGTATCTCTGTTCGATAGCAGAATACTAATCTGATTCACATAGTATCAGTGGGAACTGTGAATAGGGTTGCCAGGATTTTGGATTAAAACGGACGGCTCAGGCTGTTTGAATACTTTGTCCAATTATCCAACCAAAAATATCCAGGGTTGTCTATATTTATGAAATCTAGCACTATCAGTGATGCTTTATGTCTAAAACATTAAAATATAGAAACTGAAAAACTAGAGCGGTGTTCTCAAACCGAAGGTCACAGCCGCGTTCCGAGGCGCAAACCATCTTATCTATAAGTAATTCATTTGGCTTTTCAAGAGACCCAGTCGCTTGAATATACACTATAATTCAGTAAATAGATACAGTTGCAGCACGATTCAAATCCCGCTCACGAATCCAATTCCAGTCTTCGAACTTTGCTGAGTAGATGTCATTAAGTAGTTATTTTAGGTACATTTATTTTTCATTCTGAATTACCATTAAACGATTAAAAATCACTCTTTATGCAGCTGGGTTTTGATTTGGGCTTGATAACAAAACATCCAAAAAACTAGACTGTCCGATTTATGACTTAAGACTTGGTCATCCTAACTGAGGATAATAAATGGAAGCACTTTCCTCTGCATCGAAGACTTCGAATTGTCCTTGTGAGATATACGATCTGAACAGCTGCATTGGAAAGTCGAAAATGAACTTGTTTGGTTTTGCATGTTTTAAATCGAAGGCACTCAATAATATCGTTGGTGACAGTTTGAGATTTTACAGATACTCTATGTTAATCAATATCGAACTGTTTTCGCAAAATCTAGCTTGTGGGGTTTTTCAAAGATCATTGTATGGATGACTCTTGTGATGGGATGGCTTTTGCAGAACACAAAAATCTTGGGTGCCGTACGTTTCCTAAGTAAGCTTTTATAGTATGCCCGCGAAAAGAAACAGCTAGTAATTTTATGCATTATCGCTTAATCGATATTGAAAGAGTTGCTATCTTTCATACTCTGGACAAATTTTGAAGTACCTACTATGCCCGATGGCGTAGTGGCCTCCTGTGCGGGAGGTCTTGGTTCAACTCCCACTATACAACGTGTAACAGAAAGGGTATATGCATCGAGAAATGTGTGAATCTACCCATGAAACTGAACAACTTTCCTAAGGAACATAGGTCGAAATACAAAGAAAAAAATTTTACTTCCCATACGAAATACGCTATCAGCTGATGCATTTTGTATGAAAGGTCAATTTATTTTTTTCGTTTTTCGACCTATGTTCCTTAGGGAAAGTTGTTCAGTTTCAATGGGTAGATTCACACATTTCACGATGCATATACCCTTTATGTTACACGTTGTATATGTAGGTACTGATGTGTTTTACGGTTTCTGAATTTCATATGAACGTTGAATTACAAAGATTGCGTGTGAAGTCGACCAATCCGTACTGGACCCATGTAGTCTACTAAGGCCCGATGATCGCCTTAATTCAGGATAGGTTCGTGGGAACGTAGATGATGTTTTTTTTTTTTAAATTAAAACTTGATTTTCTTCAACAGCTGGTTTTATCAGTCGCAATTTGGTGTGACACAGAGCACGTACCAGGAGCCGTATTTTTGAACCGCTCGAATCGAATTCGCATGCCAAAGAGCAACTTTCGCGATGTCATTTTGTATGAAAATCGCATGCGAAAGTTGCCTTTCGTATGCGCATTAGCTTTCGAGCGGTTCAAAAATACGGCTCTTGAAATTGTCTGGCTCCATTCCGTTTACATCTGGCTTGTACACTGATTCATTCATCAGTTTACGATTTGTAATGTACACTAAACTACTTACTACGTGAATCCATTACAGTATTTCCGAGAAGAGAAATATTTAGATAGAATAGGTACCTATATCGTCGTAAAACGCAGTCCTCTAATCTGAACACCAAATAATTTACAGCTTTTAAGCGATGGACGTGACGTGGTGCGAAGCTGCTTGATGATGCATCTCGCTCGTTGTACCACAAAGTGACAGTACCACGGTGTAGCGCGACGCCGCGAGGATTTTTTGAGTTCTACTAATGAAATGTCTATATTTTGCAGAGTGAATAAAGTTCTATGTTGTATCACGCTGAAAGACGCGCGCCGCGTCGCATCGTGTCTCTTCCCGGTCTGAACTGACCCTAAACCTTTAAATCCATCCTCCTCTTCGAATTTCGAATTGTATTTCAGAATAAATGCGAACTAAAGTTAAATTCAGACAACGGGTTCGACACAATTGCATTTCATTTACACTTGATTCCACCTTAATCCGGATTTCGATTTTAGCTACAAATTGAATTGAGAGCTTACTGTCATTCCATGAATACGAGAGCAACACAAGTTCTTACTTAATTAAATAGGGCTTCAATTTAACCTACATTTTGCAAAGCGAATTCTTGCAAACTTGCTGGGTATGTATGTATTAGGTATCTACTGCTATCGTTCGTGGAATGCATGACTTAACTAAATCTTTACTGAAAATTTTTGCCGTCCCTTAGAGGAACGACTATGAAAGGTGACCATTTTAGTCAAATTGTGCACTTAATACTTCTTAACTTCCATGCTCAGAAAGTGGTACACTTACACAGATAGGTAGAGGTCTACCACTAACTTTTCTAAACAAAACGTAACTGCCATTCACTGCAAGATTTTTCCTGACATCAAAACAGTATTTTAAATAATAGACATCTTACACCAGCGGATGCCGATGATCGGGAAAAGTGGAGTAGAAAGCAGGAAAGCAGACCACAGCATCAGGACAGTATTGAAAGATAAAGATAGAATTAAACACTAATGAACACGTAAAATAAAAAAGCACACTTAATTAAATATTTTCGACAATGTGTTCTTACCCAAGGCACAGGATATAATAATATTAGGCCAAGGCCTGGATAAAACTAAAAATAAATAACAAAGAAACGCACGTCGCGAAACCTGAAACTTGAACGAAATATTTACAGTTTTCTGTGGCACCAGCAGCTTCAATTGAGCGTTAACGAAGCGAAATTACGTCTCATCTCACATTTTTCCAGTGTAACACACCAGTACAGGGTTCAACAGGGTGTTCTAGATGTCATGGATACCAAATAGAAAGAATATACAGAACTATTAAAAGAAACTGAACTACAATATAATGTTCTTTGCTGAAAGTACAATAAGTACCCCATTTTGAAGAAGCGAGTTGCTGATTTATGGTCAGTATTTTTTCGTAAGATTTTGAAGGAGCATGAATTCAGAGCGTAATATTTATTTTTCAATAAAATTGATTAAGTACGACAAAAACTAAATTTGAAAAGATTAATAAAATTGTGACTCTATTACTCTATTAAGGCTTCATGCAGACAAATAGCACTTGCCAACTACAGGTACGACTGCAGCTGTCGCTTTTCGACGCGTCTACAGCAGCCGATGCACCGATCGACAGCAGCCGTTGTCAATCAGCGGCTGTTGACGAAAAACGTTCTGCAGCCGTCGACACGTCGTCTGCCGACGGCTGCAGTCGTACCTACAGTCACAGCTGCAGTTTGCAGATTCTGGTCGTCTGTATGAAGCCTTTACACTATTTGCGCGCCTAGATACATAGTGAAAATAAATGTATAAGTTTCCAATTACCTGTTTGTTTTGTTGAGGAATTTAACAGTCAATATGAGAACCAAAAATAAGCCTAGAATACAAACAAATTCCCGTTATTTAAAAAAAGTTTCAACATTTCGTTTGAACAGGTAACATCCATCTTAACTTTTCACACACCCTATATTCTGCGGTGGCAACATAGAACATAGCGCTCTCTTTACAGCCAGAGCTGAATACGCCACACGTACAACCGTATCGCTAGTGCCGATCAGTGCCAGTTGCAGTGCCACTAGAGCTGTCAGATAAACCCACTAATCCTTGGAAGGGACAGTCGTATAGCGTAAACATGTCTGCGCAAATATATCGCGAGCTTAGAGCTCGCTGCATGTCGCGATGCTAGTGGAAACTGGAGATGATTGAGAACTTTGACACAAATCATTAAATTGTTTTTACATAATACCTACCTATTTTAAAACATAGGTACCTACGAAATGCCTTTAAAATTTTATTGTATGGATAAAGTGTAGAGAGAGGCGTTTGCTCAGCCAGTGGGTTGATGTAGCGATAGGTGTATTTGTTTAAATGTTTGTTGGCTTAAATTGTAACTTTAATAAAATTGTAGACATTTTCTAGTAAAAATTGTCTGCTTTTTTCTGTATCTTATTTCTGTAATTTTATTTAATCCTTATTATCTTACCCCGAGGGTTTCCTAAAAACATAATCATTAAAAGAACAGCGAGTAAGCACGTTTTCTGTCTGACCACTGTTACGCTTTAATAAGTTTAGCAAAGTATAGGTTTTGGAGCGGACCAAGGCGTGCTTAGCGTTCACAAAGCTTTTAATAAAAATTGCCAAGAATAAAGCTTTGAAAAGAAAAAAATATTTTCGTATAAAATAGTTTGTATTTTACATGAATAAGAAATTCAAACTTCGAATACATTAAAATCATTAGGTAATTAGCCCACGGTACGACTGGCTATATCCACATAAGTAAACTTATGTAATGTGTGTATGTTTGTTCCTTTGTGGCACTCCAGAGACCAAACGCGTGGACAGATTTTAATGATTCTTACGTCAATCGATTCGTCTTAACTTTGCGAGTGTCGCTAAAGACATGATTTTGTTTAAAATTATAAAAATAAAATTCGACTAACTATGCCGAGTGAGGTATCATTGAATAGGTATTTGCAAATCAGTATTAGGTTTCTTACATAATTGGTTTACATAATTGGTTTTAAATGATCGTTTCGGATCAATAACGATTTAAATTTTTAAGCTCATTTTCTACGCAGTTGGTTTTTTGAACTATGTATTTATAGTATATTAGGCAACGAGGGAATAAAGTGTGTCTAACGTCCCGCGGCAGCATTCTTGCTATTCCTCGCGCCGGAATGAAGGATTCTAGGATAATTCCCGAGCGCAGCGAGGG